>JAJIYU010002570.1:0-29842 GCA_030144865.1 Tinospora cordifolia
TTAGGGATATTAGAGATCCGGAGCATCCTTACTCACTTGAACAGCTAAGTGTTCTTTCCGAGGAATCCGTGACCGTCGACGAGAAGCTCGGTCGTATACTGTGAGATGTTTTTTTATTTTCTCTTTTGTTATTTTTACTTTTTTGGGCGCAGATACTCCGTCTTCAACGATGAAAATTGTGCAAGATCTTGATAATATCATTATTGTTATTAATCATTATGTCTATGGTATTCTGCTTCAGTAAAAATGGGCATCTAATGTTATTAGATTAATATAGATGGAGACCATTTATACGGTAACTTCCGATCAACATTACTATTACGACTTGCCTTAGCTTGGGGAGAAGATAGTCATTTTGCTTGTTCAGAAATCAGAGGGTTAATTTCGACCCTGTGATCTTACATGTGAATTATTTTAGCTAAGAAGTTCATGCATCTTCAATGAATCTTACAATTGGAGTAAACTGCGACAGTACCTACAAGTTGAGCGATTGCTTTGGTACATTTTTTCGGGAAGGGAAGGGTGTTGTTCTTTGTTTCTTTCTTTATTTTTTTTGGGTTATTTTTCTTAAACTTGTTAAAAAAAAAACCCCCCTACATTTTTTTGTCGTGTCAAGCATAATCTTGAATGAACTATGGACAGGCATATCCTACCATGTAATCTCAAACCCTGCTTCTTAAATAAGAAATAGAAAACACACAATTTCTTGTCTTTTTGGAAAGGTTCTTTCTTTCTTCATTTATCACTTCAATACCTGTTTTATCACATTATTCTTTTTTTTTTTTTTGGATCAAAGATACTTCTTTTGATAATTAACTGGCCTTGTTCATGAATATGTAGCATAACCTTCACACCAACAATCCAGCACTGTAGCATGGCAACAGTAATTGGCTTATGCCTGAGAGTTAAACTGATGAATTCATTCCCTCCTCATTTCAAGGTGATGCGTTGTTTGCTTATTTGATATGGGAACTAATTTTTATTTTCTGACAAGTGTAAGTTAAAATTTATTGTGATGATTCTTTTATGTGTATGTATATATATTTGTATATAAGGCAACATATCTGTAATTCTCAGCCATTAACGTTTTGTTGAAATTCCTTCTGTTTTTGCAAGAAGGATCTTATTAACATTTCTCGTGGAAGAAACCTAGAAAAAAGGAATCAATAATGTGTTTTATCCAACCTTTACTAAATTTCATGAAGGAACAGGAACCTTAATTACAGATATAATGAATTTTAATCTTGAACGCTCAAAATTACTGGAAAGATGCAACCATGTGAAGAGCTTCATCATTTTCTCATCAAATTAATCAAATAAATTTTGTCCCAACTAGTTAAGGTCAACCACACGAGTATGTAGAAGTTACTCTAAAGTATGAATTTCGTGAAATATTGACTTTACGTAATTACATTTAATATGGTTATTTTGATGCTATTGCCCTTGTGTGATTCTATACTGAGCTATCTTTTCTTGAGAACATTTTCCAGTGTTCAAAGTTTATCTAAGTTGATACTAAAATTTAACTTTAGATGTACTCTATAGGTTAATGCCTCTTAATCAACTCAACGAATCTCTTTCTCAATCACATTGGTTTGGCTACAAACTCTATTACATGCGCTCTGCTCTATCATGCTCTAATCTTCAATTATCTTACAAAATGTTATGCATTTTTAAGATACCCTTATGTATGCTGTTGATCGTCTAATTTCTTTTGTTTTTCTCAATGGTTAACACATAATTTTCTTAATTGAGACCAGTAATCATATTTGTTTTATATGGTCAAACCATTTTAATGGTATATCTCGTCCTATTTTCAATAAGGTACTCCTTTCATTTTTAATTTCACATTTATTACACTTACAATTTTTAATATGTTGTTACTTTGTTTCTTTATTCGCCAACATTGTATTCTATAATTGGAGAAAATTCTAATATTGACTGAACATAATCAATGAATTAACATTATGATTGGAATTATCTTTTTGTTTCTCCATCTGGACCTTCTATACCTAAAGTTTGCACTTTTCCGCGTCTTTTGACCTAATTTCTGTTTTACTTTTGACTATCATCACATTAACAGTGTTAACTCTTAGTCTTATTAATCTTGAATGTATTTGAAAGATTATCATCAACATCTGGTTTAACATAATTTACTATTTTTTTTTTCATCAATTATCATTTGTAAATTTATCCATGAAATGCTTGAATATATTTAGTCAATTCATCTATTCTTTTAACTGCTATTAAAAGTACTACTTTGTTATGTAAATCAGATGAGTGTTGTCACTATCAAGATGATATAGTCTAGAAATGTTGTCACTGTGAAGGTGTGATTGCATGACTATATCATATAGTCGTGTTATTTTCCAACATTGACTTGGGTTCTTGGATCAATACTTGTGTATGCAAATAATTTATGTTGATGAGAAAATTGGTTACCCTTGGATGAGATTAGAAATGCTTTGTAATTTATGTCAATTTTAACCTGGATTTATATGGTATTACAAATAGTACATACATGAAATGAGAGTTTTTGTAAATGTTGAGATGAATTAGTGGATAACTAGAAAAGACAGTATTTGAGATAACATCATCTAGCAGGGCTCAACAGTGTGAAAAAATGTCATCAAAAGTAATTCTACTTTGGTTGCATTCCAGGATGAACATATCTTGTGCACCCGTCTCTTATGTTATGTTTTGCTGGTTTGCATTCAATGAAATATTTCCTTGGTAACCGCTTGTTTGATCTGGAAATTACTAAAAATGAAGATGCAAATGAAATTCATTAATTTGGGTAAAAGGAAGGGTTAAAATGGTTCAAGCAGACTTTATAAGGGCAAGAAGATTACATAATTGACTTGTGCATCGGTTTCACATTAGCTTTGTTTCTTTTCATTAGAACATGTAGTGATGTTGATAATGAAGTTGTTAGCTGTGTGATGATTGATTGGGGTAATGTTGTGGGGCATTAAAATTTTTAACTGTAGCTTTAACATGTACTTTCTAATGCGTGCAAGAAGATTGTTCTCCAAATTCCACATTGATTATACGAATGGACTGCTAAGTTGGTGCTGGCTTCTCCAACTGTGTGGCTTCCACCCAAACGATCCCTTCCTCAAATCAAGGATATAATTGATAACTATGAAGGAGAAAGAAATATGTGTATACAATCCTCCCAATCACTTCAATGTAGGAGAAATCTTAGCGTCAATATTCCATAAAGAAGTTCCAGGTATTTGTTAGAAACCATTCTCTGTGAAAGATGAGCTGATAGGTGGAGGCTCAATAGTGAACATTAAATTATGATTAACACTTGTCCTCCTATGCAACCACATTAGTAGTGGAGAAATAAAAGGAAAAGAAGTAATGAATGCTAATCATGCACGAGGAACATACAAATGCCAAACAAGACTTTTGACTTAAAGGCCTCCTAAAAGTTATAGATAACAGGTGGAGGCTCAATAATATATGTCAAACTGTCATTGACAATTATTTTTAAGAGCCTCCTTCCTTCTAAGGAGGACATTGATATTTGATATCATGGAGCGTCAATAATACTACAGGATTTAGAACATAAGCTTAGGCAAGGGGACTAGTGATGCTAATTGATTTCTAGGTTTTGAGGGTTGAATGTTATGATTGAAATGCCTAGACATGAAAAATGCTGATTGACACACAGAACAAGTGTACTACAAACGAGCTTTCTTCAGATATCATTTGAGAGTGCATTAATTGGTTTTCGTTCATTTTCATTTTTTATAGGTATCTAATCAAGGTACAATGTGGGCTTGCAGTCAATAAATTAGACGGGCATATCTTGCTGCAAGATAGATTTAGTATGCTGTATGCCAAATTGGCTTTTCTGTTTTACAATTCTTGATAAGGTCTTGTTCTGTGTATTTTGCTTGAAATTTGAAGAATAATTGAAAATTTCTGTTACTGTTCTTGATTCCACGGAGCTCCTATCTAAGGTGTCATACCATACTACGTGCAGGTGGACATCAAAGTATCTCCTGGATCTCATGCAAATGAAGAATCAGGTAAAGTTTATAAGGTCTGATTGGCTATCCCAAGTTAAGGTTGCAGATGATGATTGAGGAGCCTATGTGTGTAATGATAATCCAGTTTACATTTTTCTTATTTTGGTTCACATACACACACGGATACACACCTCTTTTTCCTAGCAAAAAAAAAAAAAAAAAAAGTAAAAAGAAAAAAAAAGAAACGGAAGATTGTTTATGGTTTATTATTGATGTAATCATAGCATGCAAATCAGGATTACTTCAATAGGATGGAACAAAGTCTATGTCCTTGTGGGATGAGTCAAAAGGTTTTGTGGCTGAAGTAAAATTTCACCTAGCAGTATAAGGTCCATGGTTTGTTGCACGACTTTGAAACTGTGCGCGTACCTCCACTGGGACTGTACCCAAGTTCGATTATTCAATAAAACTTGTGTGGCAACTAAATTCTTTTTCTCTTATGCATTTTAAGTCAGGTCGTTTATAACATCTTTCCCTACTATGTCACAGTTAATAAGCAGTTGAATGATAAAGAAAGAGTTGCTGCAGCACTGGAAAATCCCAACCTTCGCCAGCTTGTCGATGAATGCCTGGAATCAAATGAACTGTAACCACTTAGGGGGCAAGGACATTCATGTACAGCTTATAATGTACTTAGTTCCGGTAACGCATGGTTGAATGCATTGTAAACGGAGATAGATATTTGGCGTATTGTAGACTGGATAGTACTGAGTTAGTAATGATATCAATAATGCCGATTTAGTGGCTGGGAAGACATGTTTTCATTTGATGAAATGAAGGTTTGTGATTTACTTAGTCTTGGCTATCTTGTTCGGTAATATGCGTAGGAAGGAGCCTATTCCTTCCTTGATGAGCACAAAGATGGTATTGTAAGCGATATTAAAAAGTTAAACATATTAAATTAATAGAGTAACTTAATTTTATTAATGCTGAAAGTTACTATAAATCTTAATATTAGATGAATTCTAAGAAAAAAATACTTAAAAAAAGTAATGTCCGCAAAGCCAAAAAAATAAAAAAAATAGAAAATAAAGTACGGCGTGCGTGGCAAAAGGTTAGATTGGTCATTAGTTTAGGAGACTTGTGAATTTGGATTGAGTTGACAATCAGAATCCAAGGACGACACTGCCTACTCTCCAAACAAACACAGAGATCATTATTGAGATTGTATTGCTTTCGAACTTTCTATTTCTTTCTTATACCTGACCTTGTAGTATTGGAACTACAACCAAACAATCCATGCCTTTACATGAACTCTCTCAATCAACAAACCATCATTGTTTTCCACAACTTACGTAGTAGTTACAGTAACGATGCAGTCTCCAGTCTCCACGCCACCTCCGCCTCCTCCTCCCCGGCGTCCTCCTCCACCACCACAACAACAACAACAACACTGTTTTGGATCACTGTTCTCTTTATTTCGTGTAGTTCTGTGTCCTTACTTTTCCCTGAGCTCGACATCCACGCTAATAGCTTCTCTAGTGATCTCATTGATCATCTTCGTCGTCTACGTCGCTCAACACGTTATCAGAGAACACTTGGCAAATACCAGGTCGCAACGCGAACGCGATACCGAAAGTGGAAGATTAGCGCTTGATAGGCAGGCGGTTATAACGGTGTTAGAGCGAGAAGGCCCGCGGCCCTTGGATTTGCGGCATGCGCTGGTGGAATTCGTACTCTTCGATTCCCTCCAACGTGAGGGCGAAGAAGGTGAAGGTGCATCGGAGTGCGCGATCTGCTTGAGAGGTTTTAAACTAGGAGAAGTTTGCGGAATCCTACAGCGCTGCAATCATGTCTTTCATGAAAGCTGTATTATGCCTTGGCTTCGCCTGAGTTCTACATGCCCCTTGTGCCGGACTGATGCCTTTCCCAATTGGTGCAATATTCAAATTTGAGTTCTGCATATTGATTCCTTCCTAGATTTGTTCGTTAATCGGTTCTGTGCGTATTTTCCATTCCTTCTCCTGTAGAAGTTGCGTGCATAGGGAAGACTGCTGACTTGAGTCAATCGAGGATTCTCTCTTTTTTATTTTATTTTAAATTTTTATTTGAAGCTTGCTTCTTTCAATTGTTATTATTTCATTGTAAATTCTTTCATTCTTGTTAGTAATAGGCCAAAGTAAGCAATATAAGGGTTTTTTTCTTTCTTTTTTTTTTTTTGTTCTTCCCACGTTTATTATTATTATTTTTTATTCTTTTCTTGTCGTGAATTTGTGTAGGTACCGTCAATTAATGAAGAATCTATTGTTCAATTAGAGAACATGTTTGAATTGTTTCATCCTATTAGTTTCTTGCAGGCAATTTAAGAAAGAATTGTATCCTACTCTTTTGCTATTGAAAAAGTGTGAAAAAGTGATCTAATTTTCATTCATGTGGGGGATTATTGAAAAAATCAATTTAGAATGATTTTTGGGTGTACTTTAACTGAATATTTAAGTGGGCCCCACAAGTATATTTTAATGTGACCAAGATATTTCTTAATCTTTGATGTGATGAGATTAAGATGGTACAAACTATTTAGTTAAAATCATGAGTATGTGAATGAGAAATTAATTACAAAGATGTCTACTTATTGGTAATGTATAAAAGAGTGTTTATTTGAAAATTTGTTTAGTCCCACGTGAGAAACTAAAATATTTTAAAGTTAGCTTATAAATGAAAAAAAAAGCTATACTCTTAATTTTTCGCTCATATTCATAGGTGGCACACGGCTTGCGACATGCACGCGTGCGTGTGTGAGGGGTTCTTAGGGCACACAACACTTTGCACTTGTGCATCATCGCGAGTAGATTGCATCCGGAGGCCAAAAGATATAATCTAACAGTGTAGGAAAAGACATCACGATAAGCCATGAATCCACTATAAAAAGGGAACCCCATTTTTTGATTTTTCATCTTAGAAATTATAGAAAATTGATTTATTTCTTTCTCTCTCTCCAAGCTTTTGTAAACATTTTGTTTTATTTGTGAGTTGAGTATGTCAACTTTGGTCCAACTGTTCTAGTGATCTGTAGTGCTACTATTATTTAGAACGAGATTGTTGTATTCTGGGAGACAATGTCATATACTATGAGCATCTAAGTGGAAAAAAATGTCTTAAGGAGATGGAGTAAAAGTCTAGCCTTAATCGATTGCAGTTATTGTGTAATTTGTTTAGATATGTTCATTAGGCGACCGTTTGTTCCAACAAGCTTAAGACAATAGTGAATGCACTGATGGAGATAGACTTTGCCCCTACTACTGCACATCCAATTGCATCTGTAAAACCAGAAAAATCAGAGAAGTTCATCGGCATTGATTTCAAGATATGGCAACAGAAGATGATGTTTTACTGATCACGCTCAATCTGGTCAAGGTTCTAAATGAAGATGAACCTGAAACGAGGAAGGATGAAACAAACAAACAAGTTCTTGCAACTACACAAGTATGGTTTCATACTAATTTCCTATGCAAGAACTACATATTGAATAGGCTAGATAATGCATTATATAATGTATATAGTATAGTCCATAGTGCAAAAGTAATATGTAATTCTTTGGACAAGAAGTAGAAGACGGAGGATGTTGGTTACAAAAAATTTATGGTTATTAGGTTCCTTGATTATGAAATGGTCAACTCAAAGATTACGATGGATCATGTCCAAGAATCGCATATCATTCTACATGAGATCCAAACCGAAAAGATGCCTTTGAGTTGATCTTTTCAACTAGCAACAATAATAGAGAAATTGTCACCTTCTTGGAAAGATTTCAAGAACTATCTCAAACACAAAAGGAAAGAGGTGAAACTTGAAGATCTTATTGTTCGATTGCAGATTGAATAAGACAATAAGAGTAATGACAAGAAGAATGAAGATCAATTCGACATAAAAGTTAACTTGATTAAAGGAAAATTCACTGAGAACAAGAAACACAAGCGCGCTGGAGATGGCTCAACTGAGACTAAAGGCACATCTAAGAAATTCAATGGGAAGTGCTATGTATGCCATAAACTTTGACACAAAGCCAAGGATCGCAAATCTAAAGGGAAGTCCAAAAAAGATCAGGTTAATATGACCGAAGCAAAGTAGCCTAAAAGTATATATGATATGGTGTTATCTGTTGTGGATCGATACAAGCTCTATTAAACATGTTTGTTATGATAAATCTATGTTCTTTTCTTATACCCTGATACAAGGATGAAATTTGATCATGGGCAATTCAGCTACTTCAACAGTTGTTGGCCTTGCCAGGTTAGTCCTAAAGATGACATCTGGAAAGGAACTCACCTTGATAGACGTGTTGCCTGTACCAGACATTCGAAAGAATCTTGTTTCTCGCTCATTGTTGAGCAAAAGTGGGTTTAAGATAGTCTTCGATTATGATAAATTTGTACCTTTTAAGAATAGTGTCTTTATTGGAAATGGTTATCTAAAAAGGGGATTGTTTAAGATGAATTTACTACCTGCAATCTGTAATCTTGATAGCAATAATAAACTTTCATCTGTTGTTTACTTGTTGGAGTGTTCTTGTTTATGGCATGATATACTAGGACATGTTAATTTTGCTTCATTAAAAAGATTAATGAACTTAAACATGTCATCGAAGTATCAAATTGACCCCAATTATAAATGTGAAGTATGTGTTGAAGCAAAATTTGCTAAACCACCATTTCACTCTATACTAAGACGCAAACCACCTCTAGAGTTAATTCATAGTGATATTTGTGACTTAAAATTTATACAAACTAGAGGTGGAAAAAAAATACTTTATCACTTTTATTGATGATACACTACAAGCAAAAAAGTATTTTATAGCTTGATGAAAATACTATCATATGTAGTAGATAACACTCTTTGGCACATTATGACAACCCATGCTATTGAAAGTTCATATAGTTTATAGTGTTTTCTGAATGCTATAACAAGAAGGAACTCACAGCCTTTTAGAAATGCTATCATAACATAGAATTTATAGCTTTTTAAAAGTGCTATAGTGGCATGTGTTTTTTGAATGCCATAACAAGATGAAACTCATAGCCTTTTAAAAATGCTATCACAATATGGAATTTATTACAAGACATAATTCATAGCCTTTTTAAAAAGGCTGTCACAACATCAAACGTTTAGCATTTTATAAATTATATCATTAATTATATTTATATATAAAATAATAATATCATTTTTATATTATTTATTTTGTGTTTTGCATATAAAAATATTAAATGCTACTATCAGATGATAAGAACAACTAAAAAATTAACTCAAACACTATAACTTTATTTAAAAATATAAATTGTTAAAAATTTATAACAAGTCATTTGTTTTGGGTATTTGGTGACACACTGAAATTTGTACCAAAAAAAAAAAGAGTATGTGACACATTTAATATGAACAACATATTGCATTTGAATTTCAGAGATGAAAGGGTGAACACAGTAGGTAGAGTTCCTTTTCGATAAGTTGGGGTTTGCATTTGAGGAATTAATCAGAGTAGGGCTAACAACACATCTTAGGGAGAGATCAAAATCCAAGAGTATTATGTGCCCGTCTTCCCTCACTAAAACATTCTCTGGTTTAAGGTCTATAAATGATCCCAAGCATATGTAGCTATTCCAAGGCAAGAAGAACCTCTGCCACATAAATCCTACATAAATGATAGTATTAATCAATTCTCCATAGTCATAGCTAACAACTTTATATTCTACTTTATCATCAAATTAAATTTTGTTTTGTTAACTAGTGGTCCAAGCATTAGAGCAGTTTGTCAACACAAAACAACCAACAAGTTAAGAGATTTTACATACAAAATATATGCATAAACATTAATGAACTTTCTGCGTGTATTTACTAGACATGCTACTACTTGGAGAACTGGTGAAGGAAGAAAAACATAAGTATAACCATGCTTGGTTGCAAAAATATTCATGAGTAAACAGTCCAGCCAACACTCTGCAAGAACAGTGACAGAAACTTGGAAAAATATGGACTCCATGCAACTAGGGACCAAGGATACTGAAAATTACAGTTCAAGCATTCCAAGTTCAAAAGCAACTAGGGTCACTTAGAAGTTGGAAAAAGTGTCAAGTCCATCCACTCTGGAGACATGACATGCTCTAAATTGTGAAAGTGGATACTTTTCAAATTAATTCTCACCTAAATGTCAAAATAAGAGTGCTGCACATTTTTTATATTGATATCAGGGATCGAAAACTTGACTATATGATTGATCACATACAACAGGAAAAAGACTTTGTCAAGTTATGCATTAGAAAAAGAATGATGCATTAATTTGAATTGCATATGGAAAGATAACGATTTGGATAGTGCACCTCCATGTGCAAATCAAGATGCATTGATGAGCTAGCTTTCCTTCCCCTAAAGCGATGACATCCGTGTATTAATTTATGTAGCGAAAGATCTTTAGTTCCAAACCTAAACCCATAGTGTGCCAAACAAAAACCAATAGACAAATGTAAATGTGGATCTTTATACAAGGTATTCGAATGCAGTATTATCAAAAAACACAAAATGAAGAGAATTTTAGCTGAATAGTTATGGCAATGCCTCTCCATTATGACCAACACATCAGAGTTTCAATTTCAAATCTAACAATGGCCTCTCCACAAGTGGAAAACAGCTGCATCATTGACACTCCCCTAAACCCATAATATGGAAGGAGTTTCATGCAGTGGATACATCTATTTCAAAGTTTGCTACTGAATGCCATGTATCAAAGATCAACTAGTTTTCAAATATGATTTCACTACCAAGAAAGCTAGCTCGGAATGACAATCAGCCAACTTCAATAGATAGATAGATATCATAGGGAAAGAATGACTTCGGGTTGCCACCCTAATGAAAAACATGATACAATTATTTCCATTCAAGGCATATGAATGCCAGCTTTTAGAATCATTCTAGAAACAATAAGCCCCGCAAGAGGATCTAGAAACTTTAGCCAAGAATAGAACCTCCTATAGTCAAGAACAATGGTTATTCATCAACTTGCAATCACATTAATTCACTCACTAAGATTTACTATTATAGAGCCTATGCCTTTCAACAGCTCCAAATTAAACATAGCTCCTTAGGCATTACCATTGAGCTTTTTCAATGATACATGTTTGAGGCATTAATAATTCAATTTTAAGGAATTCAATATAGCTCCATAGGTCCGATTGAAAATCGGGGTGTTACATATATATAGAAAAAATATATATTGGATAATAATATGGTGAGTTGGTTGGATAATGATGTGGAAAAAAATAAAATAAATGTAACAAAATAAGAAGATAATGTGAGTGATGTAAAAGATAAGAGAGGGGGAAAGGTTATCTTTAACATTTAATGAAGTGGGACCCATCCCAAAACTCTCTATATAAAGACTTGCTAAGTGATTCATTTCATTTCATACTCTCACTTCACCATTGAGAAAAGAACATCTGGTGGGGAGGGGAAAAAAGATGAAGGAAAAAAGAAAGAAAAAGAAGAAAGAAAAAGAAAAGAAAAGAGAAAAAGAAAAGCTACTAGTTTCTGAGGATCTGATGTTTTGGATAAAATATTTTCACCTTTTTTCAATTCAAAATTGTGTTTGAAGTTATGAAATTCAGTTTTTCTATTATAATCTCCTTTAAATGTGTTAGTCTATTGTATGACCCATGTTTATAGTGTATTTTTCCAGAAGTATACACAATATATATATATATATATATGTCATTGTGTTCAGATTAACGAGTAGAACGTAGATATGTAAATTATTTGTATCCATGTAAACCTTGTGAATGTTTATGATGATTGGAAGTTGACACATAGGGGGTATGTCTATTAGCACTGGAATTTGAGTTGGCAGGTATTGAAATGGCCAGAATGAAATTCTGAATTTATTGACAAAAAAATTAGGATTTTTAGATATCAATAGGTATATTAAATTTGCACTTATGCAATTGGAGGAAAAAATGTATATATTAATATTATATATATGCAATGTTATATAATTGATTATATAATGTTATAAATATAACATTATCTATAATTAATGTTATATAGCATTACGAATTACTTCACATGAGAAAAATGTGTAACACAAGAAATAAATAATTTTTTTTATTTATTGTATATTACAACGAATTTGTGAAGAGATTGCGTAGTGTATACCGAAAGCAGAACACTATTAACAGTGTAAGCTTTTAGTATTTGGGCTCGATATCGGGTGAAGCGACCAGTGACCAGGAGAGCATCGACAGTCAATCTAGTTTGTGAGTAGTAAGTTGATGTATTTATTTAATCTTTTATTCTACTTATGGTTGTTGCATAATTGTGTGCCACATGCATTATATATTGCATTGAGACGAGGCCTCTTGGGGGGACTCATGTTCGAGCGTCGCAGGATCAAAACCTACTTTTGGGTCTCTGACGACCCCAACTTGGGCTCACAGAATCCCCCTCAGGGTACTCTGTGCTAGATGGTCACCCAAAGGTATTGTCCTTGCCCTCAAGGGTTTTCTTTCGCCTCTACTGAGATTCGAACCTAAGACCAAGGGCTCAAGTACTTAATTCTTTCATCATTCGCTACCATTGGGCCACCGAGACCCCTTCCCTAGGGAGAAAGACGAACAACAATGTCATGTATGAATTTACAACAATAATAATGCGAATGAATGCAGTAATTAATGAATACTAAATCCATAATGCAGTTGTGCACCTTCCATTTTGAAAACACTTTTAATGCTGAAAAAACATAAATCCACTCGAGTGGGAGAAACCTAATGGTTAGGCGTATAGGTGATGACCTCAATCTGAGCCCATAGAACCCTCCTCAGGGCACTCTATGCTAGGTGGTCACTAAATAATCTAGGGGAGCCTCAATTGATAGACCTGGCCTGACCGCACCCCTGGATGCGACAACCACTCATCCTCAATGCTCTACCACATTCAATACTCTAACCCACACCCGGACCTTGATATTTGGTGCACATTTTCATTTAAATCACATTTAAAGATTGCAAATGCATTTCAATATGTAAGAACATTTCATTTATGATAGAATAGCAAGTTAAATGATAAATTAGAAAACACTACTTACAATGATGCTTAGCTCCCGGTGCTCTTTTAGATAGAATTGATATTTGATCCTGTGTGATCAACTTAGTGTCTTAATATCTACATAAAACTTGGCTCAAATTCTAACTTTATGGTCTTTGGTTAATCAAAGGATTGACTTGGTCAACTATAGTCAATTCTATCTAAACCTAACCCTCGCCGACCTGTCAAATCGACAAGGCCAATGTGATTAACAAGGTCAATTAAGCCTTTAATATTAACTCAAAATACTACAAATATATATTGTCGACATGTGTCCTACCTTTGGTACACAACAACCAGCCACTTTTATAAATTTGGCAGTTCAATACATAAATATTATTTTTAATGTTATATATTTTCTTAATAAGTATTTCATAATGTTATACAATATTGTATAACATTTTTTCTATTATTTATCATTATTTTTACCTTATATAAATTTTTTTTTCTAAATTATAAATTGATCCTCAAATCGCATAAAACATAAATTTAATATATCCATTGGCCTCCAAAAATCTAAATTTCAGTGTTATTTAATTCAAAGTTTCATTCTGGACATTTCAATATCCACCGACTAAAATTCCAGTATTAATGGGTATACCCCACATGTGTCGACTTTCAATTACCATATAATTTTCTACGGCCAACAAGGGTACAAATAATATACATATCTATATTATACTCGTAAATTTGAACACAATGATATATATATTGTATAGTTTCATTTCTAGGAAAAATATACCCTAATTTTTGGGTCGTGCAGTAAACTAATGCCTTGTATTAAAAATTTCTATAATAATTCCTAATTAAAAAGGGGTAAAAAATAATTTACTCGAAGTGTCAAATTTTCAAAAATGCGCAACTCCTCTTTTCTCTTTTCTTCCCCTTTTTCTTCTCTTTTTCTTCTTTTTCTTTTTTTTTTTTTCTCCTTTTCCTTTTCTTTCTTTTCTTCCTTTTTCCTCTCTTCTTTCTCTCCCCCCTTTTTTTTTGGATTCTCGGATCGAATGAGGACGAGCAAGAAATGAGACTTTGGGGGGGGGGGGATATTTATAGGTGTTGGGAGAATGAGATTAAGGTGGGTCCCATTGCATTAATAACATGATAACTATCTTCCTTGTCTCCTTATCCCATGAGTAATCAAGATGATCACTTATTTTCTTAATTAGTATTTTTTTCTTTTATCATCCAAATCATCATTTATTTCTTATCCAATACACCTCATACATATTGTCTTGTTATTTATTAATTTACTTAATTTTTTTCCATTTCCAACAATAATCTTTTATCCAACATTTTTATTTATTCAATTATTTTTATTGCTATTCCTAACCAAGCAATCATTCCTCAATTAAATAAATATATACCTACTCATTTATTTGCTTCATCCATTATATGCATATTCATATATGTGTATGTGTGTGTGTATATATATATATATACTTGAATTAAATCATTTCATTAATCATTTTTATTTATTTATTTATTGTTAATCCAACCCACTTTATCCACTAAATAATTTTATTATTATTACCTACATTAATTAATTTCATTTTCAAAGATCACATAGAGCCATTTAATTCACACATTAAATTATACAATACTATTTACAATTCATCAATTAATACATGAAAATACATGTTGAGCCCATCGACTTAATTTCTTAAAAAACACGGGTCATTACAATCTCTCATCCTTAGAACAAACTTTGTCCTCGAAATTTACTACAATAATAAAAGATCAAAAAGTGAGTCTCATAATATCAGGGAAATGACTTGCCATGTAGTCTTATCGCTCCCAGGTGTCTTGCTCGGTGCCATGAAACTGCCAACATACGCGTACCATTAGTATCTCCTTATTGCGTAGTTTCTTCATGGCCCGATCAATGATAGCTACCGAAGCCTCATCATATGAACAATTTTCTCGCAACTCAACATGTCTCCAATCAATCATGTGCGAGGGATCGAGATAGTACTTTCTCAACATCGACACATGAAATACATTATGTACTCCCGCTAGCTGAGGCAACAATGATAACCGATAAGCCACAGGACCTAACCTCTCGAGGATCTCAAAAGGTCCAATGTATCTCGGAGTGAGTTTCCCGGAAACACCAAAACAAGTCTGCCCCTTCTGAGGAGAAATCTGAAGTAGTACATGATCACCAACATCAAACGGAAGGATCTTTCTCTGGTTATTCGCATAACTCTTCTATCGATCCTAAGCTACCTTCATGTTCTAACAAATCTGTTGAATTTTCCCAGTCTGCTCCTGTACGAAAGTAGGGCCCAAAACTACTATGTCACCAACCTCAGCCCAACAAGCTAACGATCGGCAAGGTCGACCATATAATGCCTCGAATGGTGCCATGTCGATACTCGCCTAGTAGTTGTCATTGTAAACAAACTCACATAATGCTAAATGATCCTTCCAACTACCACCAAAATCAAGAACGCATGCACGGAGCATATCTTCTAGAGTCTGGATCACTCTCTCTGACTGACCATCTATCTGTGGATGGAAGGCTGTGCTCAATTTTACTCTAGTCTCTAACTGTCTCTGCAAGCTCTGCCAAAAATGGGACGTAAACCAAACATCTCTATCAAACACAATGGACACTAGGACCCCATGTAATCTCACAATCTCTCAGATATATAATCGACTTAACCTCTTAACCGAATCTCTAGTATGAATCATGAGAAAATGAGCAAACGTCGTCAGTTTGTCAACAATAACCCAAATAATATTGTGTCTCTGTTGAGTTCGGGGTAATCCCATCACAAAATCCATAGTAATGTGCTCCCATATTGTAACACCTTGTAACTTTGTGAGTATGTCATGTTGCGAGTAGGTATAAAATGAAATAAAATAATAAATTAAAAATTAATATTAGTTGAATTAGCTAGAAAAAAATAATAAATAATAATCATAATATAACATATATATGATGAAATGTTGTATTAGAAAATTTTATCGATTAGTAAAAAAAATAATAGTACTTGGGAATTTGGAATAAATTGATGATTGAAAAAAATTATTAATACATATAAATTTATAAACTATGATAAGAATTAAACAAATGATATATATATATATATGAACTTCTAATAAGCTTTTAATTAAGTTAAAATGAAAAAAAAATCGAAAATCAGAGGAACAACTATAATTTTCTGGTTTGGTTTGGGCAGTGGGGTTTTGGTGGCAATTGAAGAATTGAGAATGAAAAGAGGAAATAGAATTCTCTGGTTTTGCTACGCTCAGATGAAGAACAGAAGAACTCACGGCTTGCTGTTCTTGTGGCCCGTGAAGAAGAAGAAACGAAAACAGAAGAACAAGAGGAATGGTGATGTGTGCAGTAGAAAATCGAAGGAGCAAGCAGCTATTTTTATTATTTAGTTTTCTGATTCGTGGTTTGCAAAATAGAGGACTGTTGCCCTTGATTATCGTTGCACGAACAGAGGGAAGAAGAGAAACTAGAGCAATGGTGCTCTGTTGCTGTTGTTGCTAGGCCGTCGAACGAAGAAGAAGATGAAGTGAAGAAGAAGAGCAGCTGCTGCAGCTGATTCTCAGTGTTGAACTGGTCCATGAAGAGAGGAATGAAACAAAGAAGATGGGAAGCTACTGGTGTGTGTGTTTGGTGCGTCGAAAAGAGAAGGGAAGTAGAAGCAGAGCAAAGCTACTCTGTTGCTGCCGCTACGGTTGGCTTGTGAGGAATGAAGATGAAGTCGAATGGTGTGCTGGCCATGATGAATCCAAACAAAGGAACGGAGCTGGTGATGTTATTTGCGTGATTTAGAGGTTTTGATCTTGATGAGGGCACGTGAAGAAGAAAAATCAAAGGGGTAAGCAGCTAATGGGTTTTTGGGCGTGAGGACGAGGCACAAGATAGCAGTTGCTCTGCTGTGCCTGTGCGTTTGGAAGAAGAAGGAGAACGCTGATGTGCTGCTTTGTGTGTGTGTGTTGCGTCTGTTATGCAGAGGGAGGAGCTGCAGATTTCATTCTGGGTATGGTGCGTGAAAGAGAACGAAATTAGCAATTGGTGTTTTGATTGTCTGTGTGGAGAAGAAAATGTGTTCGTTGCTGTTGGTCTGTGATTGCAAACTCGTGAAGAACGTTGCTGCCGGTGTGTGTGTGTGTGTGTGTGTGTTGTTGTAGCTGCCGGATAGAGAACGTTAAGAAGAAGATGTTGATGTGCTGCAAATTAGACATGGAATGGAGCACATCGATTTGGATTTGATTTTGGGCGTTTTTTAGATTTGGGAATTTTTCAGGATCTAATGATTGGGGGGTTTTGTGTTGACAAACGAAAATGAAAAATGAAGAAAGGAAGAAGATGAACAATGATTTACCTCATGGGGGCCGTGGTGTGTATGCGTGGCGGTTTGAAGTTTGATGTGGGCACTGATTTAGTTGAAGTCTGATTTTCACAAATCTTAGTTTAAATTCTGAGTTACAATTTTCACGATTGAGCAAATGAAGAATGGAGAGGGGTTTGGGCTTGTTGGAACTGTGATTCAAAGAAGATGATGCAGAGAGGATGAAGTCTCGGCGTATTGACTAGAGGAAACGATGCACAAATTTTGGGTTGGAATTCGATTTGTGCATCGTTTTGGTTAGAAATCTTAGTGTTGGGCGATTGATGACTTTTTGGTCAAAAAAATAAAGAACGAAAAACAACTGGTGGCGTGCTGTTGCTTTGGACAAAGAATGAAGTTGTAACAGTAGATGTGCAGTGTAGGTTCATCGTTGGACGTCGATCGTGCGAAGAAGAAGACGCGAGGTAAAACTTGAACTTTTATTTTTAGATAATATGAAATTATTTTAAATGATTTTAGATAGGAAAATAAAATGAAATTAGAAATTTAGAAATTGAGGCAAGTAGAAATTTAATAAGTCAATCATGAAAACTAGTTTAAAAAATTTATTCAATAATTCAAATTAAATAAATTTAATATCAGATTATTTATTAATTATTGAATATAAGAATTAATTAATTTAATAAAATTAAAGTAATTAATCTTTTCAATTAGCATTGGAGAAATGGTTCTCCAACATATTAATAATTTTATTTAATGTTAGAAGTTTAGAAATCACTAATTTAAATTAGTTAAAAACATGAAAAATAAACTTTTGAATAAAAAAAATCTTTTATAAGAAAATAATAAAATCTTAGACCTTGAAACTAAACTCAGAACATTTAGAAGTCTTATTTTGTTTGTGACTAAATTAATCATGATATTAATAAATTATTTAAATTTGTGAAAATTCAGTTATTAGAACTCTAATTATATTACAAAAGCTCAAAAGTAAATTATTAAAATTGAAATTTCACATTAAAGAAATTTAGAGGACTTAGAAGTTATTTTCATTATAATGTGTAAAATTCTAGAATATAGGAATAATCCAAAATTAGTTGAAACTAATATCTAAATTCCATAATTAGTTTGAAATAAATATTTTGAATAAGATCTAATATAAATTAAGAACTTAGAAATTTTTATTGATTCTTGAATTTCAGATTTTTAATCGAGAGTATCAAGTATTTCGACAGAAAGCAACGAGCCTTAAAGATCGGCAGAATCAGGTGGGCGTGACTTCTTTGCTCATATGTATTATATGGATTTAAGATTCAAAGCATTTGTTGAATAGTTTTAGGTTATTAGAATTTTATTAAGGAATTGATTGAAATTGTTTGGTTTATTTGAATGAAGTGTGATGTATGTTGAATTATTTAATCTATACATAATTAGTTCATGACATGATCTTGCATTTAGATTTACTCAATTATGGCATGCATGACTAAGAAAATGTGTATATAGATCCTATTGTTTATTCATGCACCTTATCATGTTAACTTGCATGCATAATTTGAATTATTTTTCTAGTGTATTGCGTGATGCTTGCTGTGATTGAGATTGTTTGTCAAACGAAAATAAGATGATGGTTTATTAAGAATTCACGTACCAGTGCGATTGTCGAGCCGCAAGGCAGATAATAGGTATTCCCACCCAGAGCTGCCTGCGACAGCTCGAAGTTTTTGATTAATAGTACGAGTCTAAATAAGTACTTTCTCTTAGGCTGTGATACTGAGATATGACTGATTTTAGATAGTACCAATACCTGAGGCCTCTATGGTTACGATTAGATTGGATCACAAGGAATACTGAGAGTCATCTCAACCTTCTTCCGGTCTTAGACTACAACTAAAACAAATGAATGTTTAAAATGCCTAATGTTTGAAAGTGTTTGTAATGTTTTGGATTGGGTCTGTATAATGCATGTGATGTGTAGGGTCGATCCATTGGGCTTTCAAGTTCACTCCCACTTTATTTTTCAGGTATATCTAGACGTAGAGTATGATAACTTATGTCATGAGACTCACAATTTAATTAGATGCTTCATTGGGGAGGTTGTCCAGGATATGAGACTTGGAGGTCATGCTTCATGTATTTTACTGGATTATTTTAATATATTTATGTTGGTTTTAAATTTAGTTTATTTTATCTTTAAATGACTTTTCTTGTTTAACAACTTTGGTTTTAATAATAATTTTTAAAGTTATTCCGCTGTATTGTTTATGATTTATACTGAGAAATTCGGTCAATGTCTTGAGAAATTATCTTGATTTCTGTTTTGTATAGAATATCTATCTAGAGTTTGACTTGAGAAGAAGAGTTTATGAGCTTAATTTTAAAGAAAACGATTTGGACAAAACAAAAATTTTTGCTAGCATCTTGATTTTCAATGGAGGATGATCCACACGTGAGATAACACGTGAACGGAGGTCCAGTTAAAAATTGGGGTGTTATACATTTCCACTCAGGAATAGCAAAGGGCTGTAGTAAACCACCAGGTCTTTGATGCTCAGCCTTAATCTGCTGGCACGTGTCACATCTCTGCACAAAGACTGTAATATTTTATTTCATCCCCAACCACCAATAAGTACGTCGAGCATCATGATACATTTTATTGGTGCCTGGATGAACGGTATACCTCAAGCGGTGTAGCTTTGCTAATACTCCCTATCTCAGGTGAGGGTCATCTGGTACCCACAATCATCCCCTAGACCTTAGTGCACCATCACTGTCAATCGGCTACTCCACATGAGAAATGTCATTTGCCCACTCCCGGTATATCACATAATCAACGTCATGGGGTTGTACCTCCATGATCTCAGTAAGCAGCACCGGCTGGGCTCTCATCTGTGCACTGACTCTGGTCTTGGTTGAAGTCTCGTGGATACTCATCACTGTCACATAATCAATCATCCTCCACTCCTAAGAAATATGTCTAGCCACACAAGTTGTCTCAACCCATACTCTACTCAACGCCTCATCCACTACATTGGATTTCCCGAGATAATACTCAATGGTAAAGTCGTAATCCTTAAGAAGCTCCATTCATCTCCTCTGCCTCATATTCAAATCTCTTTGAGAAAACAAGTACTTGAGGCTCTTGTGATCTAAATAAAGTGTAAAACGCTCACCATATAGATAGTGTCGCCAAATCTTGAGCATAAACACTATTGTTGCCAGCTCTAAATTATGGATGGGGTAATTTCTTTCATGTACCTTCAACTGTCATGAGGCATAAGAAATCATCCGGTCTCCCTGCATCAACACACACCCAAGGCCTGTCCCACATGCATTTGTATAGATCACCAACTCACAGTCGGTTTAGGTAACACAAGTACTGGTGCAGATGTCAAATGGCCCTTCAGCTCAAGAAAGGCCTCCTCACACTTATCTGTCCATATGAATGACACGTCCTTCTGGGTAAGTTTCGTCATAGGTGGAGCAATCCTTGAAAAATTCTGCACAAATCTGCAATAATAGTTTTGACCTTCACCGGATCAACAAAAATACCATCCACTCCTACCACATGGCCTAAAAATCGGGCCTCTATCAACCAAAACTCGCACTTGCTATACTTAGCATATAGACGGTGATCTCGAAGAGTCTGCAGTGCGATCCTTAAATGCTCGGCATGTTCCTCTCTACTCTTGGAGTAAATGAGAATGTCATCAATAAAGATAATGACAAAGGAGTCGAGATAGGGACGAAACACTCTCTGCATCAGGTCTATGAACGTCGCAGGGGCATTTGTCACGCCAAATGGCATGACTAGGAACTCATAGTGCCCATAATGAGTCCAAAAGGCCGTCTGTAATAATCTGAATTTTTATAATGCATACACGTCGAAAATAAATTTTAATAATATAGAAAATAAAAAAAATAAAAATAAAAATAAATAAATAAAGTATACATAAGAAATAAGGAAATTTTTAAAAATGCTAAATAAATATAAAAATGTCTGAAATCATGATTTAAATGCTTATTACAATATTTATTAAAGAAATAAAATAAACTACATTGGTTGAAGTCGGAAAAAATCGACAAACAAAAAAATACTAATGGGGGGTTTATTGAACTATTTTCGAAAAAAATGGGGAATTGGGCAAAATTTTCTTCTATGAACAATAACTAGAGGTATTGTTCTTATGCGGGTACTGTTCATCTGTGGCACTATTCATCCCAATATAAATCGCAACAATGAAACCAAAACACATAATTGCACATCATCAGAGATCGGATTCTCACCCGGAAACAGTCATAATGATCCATATTAGATCTATAACAATTCTAAGCATCTAAGGTAAGATTCTGAAACCTTAAATTCGTTTAAATCAATTCTCATTGGCTAATAATATCAAAATTGAAAAATTGATCGATGATTTGAGATTTTTGAAGTACAAAATGATCCGAAGTGAATTGAGCTCACATCATTCTTTTAAATCGATGAATTAGTGATTCTAGACTAAATTCTAGAGGTTTTGACTGTTCATTTGCAATTTTTGACGAATCTACGAGTTTCTCAGAGAATCTAGAGGTTTGAGAGGCAAAATCCTTTGGGCAAGGATAAGACTCGATCCGCTCAACGTTTGAGGTAACAGTTAAAATTAAAGTTGTTCTATTCTAAATTTGGAAGAAAATGAACATAGTTTTGTATGTTGATGAAGTGAAACAAGAAACTGAAAGTTTTGGGAGCATTAGTTGAAGGCTTGATATCTACAACCTTATTACTCTTGGAAGTAATTTTATATTATGCTATTTATTTTGTAATGAATGTGAATGGAATGTGATATCGAAGTTCAGGGGGTTGTGGACTTTCGGAGAATAATATCATAATTTTTAAATGATAGATTAAACTTTTAAAAGTGGATTAGTGTGACAAACAGACACAAAAGAAATCTATAAACCTCAGGTAGGGAAGATTTCCTTACTCATTAATATTATGTGAATTTTAAATTCAAAAGATGGTGATTGTTAGCCTAAGATCTTTTGCATGCCATGGTTGTTAATTGTTTGTGATTGAAATGATTTGAATGATGAACATAATGTTTGGTTAATTGCTTTTTAACATGTTTCATCGAGTTCATGATTTATTCATTTTATTCATCACATAATTGCTCATGTTTGATGAATAATAATGTTGTATGGATGGTACTGTTTATGGAGTTAAATAAGATTAATGGTTAATTAAGAATTTCACGTACCGATGCAATGGATGGTCGCAAGCACATTGTAACGCTCCATATAGTATATGATGTGCACTAGTCTGGACATATCATAGATATTTCCAACAGTCGGATAGCTGAGTTGTTCTTGGAAGCGGTAATCACTGGATTGTGAACACTAAATTGTGTTACCCTTTCTTAGACAGTAATCCCATGGTATAGTCTGGATTGTATAATTAGAGTACTCGCTTTTGGTATTGATAGCGCTAATACCTGGAGTGATTATGTCATGATGGTAATGCTGGATTGCTATACCCGGAGAATCATGATAGTACATCTGGATTGTGTATTGGGAATTACTCATTTGGATTGCAGGAAATATCGAGAGAGGATTCCTTTTCGGTCATTAGGATTATAACAAGACAATTTAATGTTTGCAATGCTTAATGTCTAAAAATGTTTGTAATGTTTTGAATGCTAGTTTGTATAATATTAATAATGTATAGGAAGGACCTACTGGGCTTTTGAGCTCACTCTCATTTTATTTTTCAGGTACTCACAAGAATTTTCACTAACAGACACAGGGATTGATGTCAGAGTTTCATTTAGATGTTGTTATTGTAACACCTCGAAAATTTTCCAAGTGCGCTACATCACGAGTCAAGATACAAGGAGATTTTATGTTTGTAGAAATATCAGGCTTTACGTAACAACTTCAAATTTTGCAGCTTTTGTATATTAATAATATTAATAAAAAATTTTGAAAAAATATAAATTTAGGTTGAAAGATCAAAGGTTTAAACTAGAAATTCATCAAAAATATAAATATGGATATAATAAGATAAAATGAATTTATCTCCACTATTAACTTGAATTAGTTGAAAATAATAATAATAATAATGAAATTTAGTATTGAAATAAATTGATGCTAGAAATATATATATATATATATAAAAGAATCATTAAAATGAATAAGGAATTATATTATTAATACATATATGTTTATAACAAAGTTTAAGTGAATTAAAGTGATAAAAAAATAAATCCGAAAATCCAAAAAATTGGAAAGAATGGTGCTCGAACAAGATTTTCTGGGTTGTTCGGCCGGTGGAGAAGAAAATCCTGGAAATTTTTGGGATGTGTTGGTTGGGCGGTGATTGCAGAATTTTTGGACGATTGAAGGGTGTTAAAAGATGGGAGTTGGCCATTGAAGACGAATGGAAGAAGGAGCTCTGTTAGAGCATCATCTGAGATCACGATTAAGAAGAAGAAGACCAAAGGAAGAAGGAGGAAGATGACTACTGGCGGGCTGGTGTAAAGAACAGAGGCAGTGTGTGTAAGTCATGTGTGGTTGCTGTGACGGGCGAATAAGAACAAAAAAGGAAGAAAACCAACCTTGCTAGGTTGCAGCTGTTACTGTGTTAAAGAAGAGGAACCGAGAAGGAAGAACGGATGATGGGTTGGAATTGAATGAACAGAGGATCCGCAGTAGAGAGGATGTGGCAAGTTGCAGCTACTGGTGCCATTGCCATTGCTGCTGCTGCTACCAGTACCGCCGAACTACAGCTGAAGAAGAAGACTAAAACAAAGGAAACAGAGCCTCGTTGCCATTGCTGCTGCTGGTCGTTGCAGCCGTTACCGTTGCTGCTGCCTTGGGCTGGTGGAGCGACGAAGACGAAGGAAGAGAACCAACTCGGCTGGTTTTACAGTCGCTGCTGCAACGAAGAAGAAGAACAGAGGAAGGTAGAGGAACCGAAAAATAGGGGCTATTGCTGTGTTGCCGAACGAGAAGGAGAAGATGCAAAATGAAGAATGGCAGCTACTGCTGCTGTTAGTTGAGGAAGAGAAACAAGGAGCAGCGTGCTCGGTGGACTGTGAAGAAATACACAAGCTGTCATTCTGTTCGGTGGACTGTGAGCGGTGGGTTGAGTGGTGAAAGTGGTAGACCGAATAGAGATAAAATGGTGGTTTAGGAGATGATGGCTACTGTATACATAGTGTGTTTGTAGTGGCAGTGAAGAGCAAAGCATCTCTTACAACCGGTTCGTGATGTTGAGAATTGAAATGGGTTGTTTGGTGTGTCGAATTTCTAGTGGCGTTAAACTGATAGAGCCGACGAAGGAAATGGCAACAGTGCGGTCTATGCGAGGAGTCACATGCGACAAAGAGGTCTCGTTGCTACCATCATCGTGCGACAAGGAATGTTTTGAAAGGTAAAATATTTTAATTTTGAATTTCATTTTAGATGATATGAAATTTTCTTAAATAATCTAGATACGAAAATAAAACAAAAATTTGAAAATTTAACACTTTATGAAATATTTTGGTAGAAACATAAGTTTCGATTTTAATTAACAAAGCTTAGAAAATTCAAAATTTTGAATAAGGGAAACCTAATTTCGTTTAGAAATTAGATGCAATTAACAAATATCAAAAATTTTCTTATTTAAACAATAACTTATTAAATCAATTACGAAAATTGGTTTAGAATATCTGTTTAACAATTTAAATTAAGTAGAATTTAATATTAGACTATTTATTAATTATTGAGCATATAAATTGACTTAATAAATTCGAGTAGTAAATCTTCTAAAATAGAATTGAAAAAAAAAAGATTTCTAGCACATAAATGGTTTGTTTAACATTAGAAGTTCAAAATTTAGTGATTCAATTCATCGAAGACATGAAAAATAAACCTTAGGAGTTAAGAGTCTTTTATAAGAAAATAATAAAATCTTAGGCCTCGAAACTGAATTTAGAACATCTAGAAGTCTTATTTTGTTCGTAATTAAATAAATAATGATATCAATAAAATTATTCAAATTTCAAGGACTAAGTTAATTAGAAATTTAACTCTACAAAAAGGTTTGCAAGTAAATTATTAAAATTGTAATTTTAAACTATGAAAATTTAGAAGACTTGGAAGTATTTTACTTAGAATATACAAAATCTAGAATTGAACAACGACCCAAAATCTGTTGAAATTGATCTCGAGAATACATAATTATTCTAGGAAGTAATTAAGTCTAAGAATAACTTGAATAAGCTTTAATTTGAACTAGAAAATTAGTGAATCTCATTAACTGTGGAATTACAGATTATAGATTTTGAGTATCGAGGATTTCAAAGGAAAGCAAGGAGCCCGAAGATCGGCGAAATCAGGTGGGCGTGACTTCCTTGCTCATTTGTATTATATGAATTTAAGATTCGAAGCATTTGGTTGAATAGTTCTAGGATTATTAGAATTTTTGTTATAAAATTGATTGAACTTGTTTCGCTTGCTTGACTGATGGTGTGATAATTTATTTAAATTGTGCTTCGTTCATTTCTAGCATGCGTTAATAGGAAATCATCCATTTAGATTTCATTATTTACACATGTGAATAGCCTGCATTATTTGATTTATTTTCCATGATATGTATGATGGCTGGCATGATTTGAATTGTTTGTAAAACTAAGATAAGATGATGGTTTATTAAGAATCCACGTACTGGTACGATTGACGAGCTTGAAGCGGATCGAGGTGGCATCTCCTATATGTCACCGCTTGAGATTGTCGAGCGACAAGGCAGATCATAGGTATTCCCACCCACAGCTGACTGGGACAGCTCGAAGTCTTTGGGAGACGGTACGACATTGCGATAAGTACTTTTTCTTAGGCTGTGATGTCAGTGTCGATTTATTTTGACGGTTATTAGGACCCTCTGAGATTTGATTGGATCACAAGGAATACCAAGAGGCATCTCAACCCTCTTCCAGTCGTAGATTACAACTAAAACAAATGAGTGTTTGAACACTTAATGTTTGAAAGTGTTTGTAATATTTTGAATTGGGTCTGTATAATGCATGTGATGTGTAGGATTGATCCACTGAGCTTTCGAGCTCACTCCCACTTTATTTTTCAGGCACACTTGGACGTAGAATATGTTGACTCGCGTCAGAAGACCCGCACTCTGATTTGGACACCTCATAGGGGAGGTCGTCCGGGATAGGTGACTTGAGGGTCAAGGTTTATGTAGTTTACTGGATTGTTTTAAGGTATTTACATTAGTTTAACTTTGGTTGTTTTATCTTTCAATGGTTTTCCTTGTTAACGATTTTGAGTTGAATGAATAGTTTTAAAATATTTTTCGTTACATTATTGATGACTTGTATTAAGGAACCCGGGGAATGTTTCGTAAAATTATTTTAAATCTTTTTATTTCGTATGAGAGATTATCCAGACATTGACTTGAAAACTAATGATTCTGAACTATATTTTGAAGAGAAAGATTTTTGACAGAAGAGAATTTTAGTAGCATCTCGATTTTCAATGGGCGATGATCCACACGTGAGGTAACACGTGAACGGAGGTTCGACCGAAAATTGGGGTGTTACAGTTACAGTTGTTGTCTTGTGTCTTATTTTGATGTAAATATTTAAACAGGATTTGTAATCTTTTTTTATGGTATGATGCATAACTTTTAAAATCTAAATGTACTTGTGTTTATTTTGCATAAATGAATATGACAGTAGTTAACTAAATGTTTTCTGACTTTTACCGCTACGTTAGTATGATGTTTTGAAATCTTCCTATTTTCATGAATGAAAGCCAGTGATAATGGGTAGATTATGGACATTCTATGCATTAATATTGGTCTGCATTGCATATAGATTATGTAAACTTTTGGAAGAAAGAGAAATAAAAAATGAAAAGTTGACAACTCGATTTTAGGAAAAGATAACTAGATGATCATGTACTGGGCAATTTAGACCTAAAATTGAGGTGTCACAAAATGGTATCAGAGCTATGGTTGTAGCTCGTTGGGAAAATGTAACTCAGTGTGGATACACTGAATGGAAGGGAATTATCACTGGTATCTGATTTTCACTAAAATGGAATTTTCCCTAGATTTGATTTTCACTAGAAATGAATTTACTAAATTGATTTTGAATAGCAACTAAATTGACTAAATGACTCTAGCGAATGGATAGAAGTCGAGAGAAAACTCTAGGTGATACCAACATACTCAAACTGAGATTAAGTACTCGTAATGTTCCCTAATAGTTGACCTCTTCCCTGAGTACAGGTCCCTGAAGGTGGGGTCTAGGTTGATCTTCTTCTTTGGTAGAACACACTCGAGGGTAGACATTTGCTTTGATGTGAGGTCCTAGAAAGGTCATTGCTATAAAGTGGTGGTCCCAGATAATTGACTTTCACTAGGAATAAAGGTCTCTGACGGGTTGATCATGGTCAGATCTACTTCTGCGGAAGAATGTCCCTGAAGGTTGACCTGCATTCAAACTAAAAGTCCTAGAAGGTCGAGCACTACGAAGGAAAGGTCCAGGATTTGAGACTGATGGTATCACATAGAAAAGATAAACATTGTTAGTTAAGTGTAGGGACACTAGGTCTAGGAAAGATCGGATGTTGACTAGAAAGTATAGTGGGTCCATAAATAAAATCTTTTAGGGCATAAGTTAGAGATTGATAATGTGGATGAATGCATACTTGTTTGGTCAGGACTCGGTTCAGGATGATCTTGTATTGCCGATCTCTATGTAGGATGGGTATGATGTGATATTGAGTATGGACTGGATGACTCAACATCAGGCTCAGATCAATTGCCCAAGACAGAGAGTCACATTGACTCTACCATCCGGGGAGTTAATAAAAGTCAATTGGGATATGCAAAAATTACCTCGAAGTCCTATGACAACTATGTTACATTGCTGAAAACAGAGTGAGGACTTCAAACAATTGCTAGAGGATGATACTAGATCTAGAGAATCTAAGAAGATTTCAGAGATATCCGTAGTATGAAAATATGCAGATGTATTCCCAGATAACTTACTTGGACTACCACTACACAGAGAGGTAATGTTCAAGATTGAACTATATCCAGGCACAAATCCTATAGCTATTCCTCCCTATAGAATGGCGCCAGTAGAACTGATTGAACTCAAGACGCAACTGGATGAACTCCATCAAAAAGGATCCAGTCGACCCACTAAATGACCATGGGGAGTTCAATATTTATTTTGAAAAAGAAAGACAAATTCGTGAGGTTGTGTGTCGATTATTGAAAATTAAATCTAGTAACCATAAAGAACAGGTATCCTTTATCAAGGATAGATGGCCTATTTGATCAATTGAGGAGAGCTATTCATTTCTCTAAGATTGATCTTAGGTTAGGGTATCATTAGTTGAGAATCTGAGAGTCAGATATACACAAAACAACCTTTAAGACTCGATACGAGCATTTCAAGTTCATAGTGATGCCATTTGGTTTAACTAACTCACCAACTGCATTTATGGATCTGATGAATCATGTGTTTAGGTGATACCTTGTCAAATTTGTAGTGGTGTTCATAGATGACATCCTAATTTACTCCAAGTCAGAGGTCGAACACATAGAACACCTAAAGATTGTCCTGGAGACACCTAGCAAAGATGAATTATATGCTAAGTTCAGTAAATGCAAATTCTAGATGAAAATGGTCAATTCTAGATGAAAATGTAGTATCAGCAGAAGGCATCTCAGTAGATGTCGATAAGAAGCAACACAAGACTATGACAAAAATTAGAAGTTTCTTAGGCTTAGTTGGATACTATAGGAGATTCATCCAAGATTTCTCAAAGTTAGCCGAACCCATGACAAAATTAATGAGAAAAGTAGCTAAATTCAATTGGGATGAGAAATGTGAACAATCATTCTAAGAATTGAAGAGGAGATTGACTTCAACCCCCATCTTAGTCACTCCTACTTATGGTGTTGGATATGTTCTGTACACTGATGCTTCGCATAACGGATTGGGTGTAGTGTTAATGCAAGAAGGAAATGTTGTTGCATATGCCTTGGGATAACTGAAGATTTATGAACAAAATTATCCAACATATGACCTAGAATTAGCAGCCATTGTATTTGCCTTAAAAATATGGAGACACTATCTTTATGGTGAAAAATTCGATCTATTTTCAGATGACAAGTGTAATAACCCAGAATTTTGTTAAATAAATAAATAAAATAAAATAAGTTGAATAAATTAATTTCAGAGATTTTAAAAAACTTTGGGTGCAAATGGTGGGTTAGTACATGAAAATAATAATAATAATAATAATAATAATAATAATAATAATAATAATAATAAAGCATAAATACACGTATTGACTAATATGTGAGTAAATAAGGTGTATGTTAACATGATAAATGTTAATATTACATATTAGGGGAATATGTACATA
>JAJIYU010002571.1:0-29752 GCA_030144865.1 Tinospora cordifolia
ACATATATATACACACACACACACATATATATATATACATACATATATATACATACATACATACATATATACATACATACATATATATATATATATATATATATATTTATTTATTTATTTTTCTTTATTTTTTTATAAACAAACTATCCTAAGTCCTTCCTACAATGCAAAATGCTTTCTAACATGCATGCATCTAGCAAAATGTAAAGACAATGAAAAAAATGGACTAAGATTGACAAAAAAAAACTAAAAAACTAAAAAACTGACCCTGTTTGCTCTGCTTTATTGTGTGTTAAAGCATTACACACATACCCCCAAACTTGAATTGTGCCTTGACCTCAAGAGCACATAGATATGTATACGTGGGAAGAGTAACACATCACACACGCATTCAAAGAAAAATGAGAGAATTTGTCTAAAAGTTATGGCAAAAATATAAATTTGCATTAGATAAGTGAACTAACAGTAGGGAGTGATGCATTAGCAGAAGAAAAAGAAAACAGAAGAGCCACAGAGGTACAAAAGTTTGAGTTTCCAAGAACAATCAAAAGAGAAGCAACAAAAGTATAGAAAACATTGGTGCTCAAAGATCTGTGCCAAAGACTTCTTCCTCCATAATAAAGTCAGTGAAATCATCACCACCACCATCCTCATCATCATCATCGGCATCCGCAAGGCCCATTGGCAGGGGCGACTGCACTGGAGGTACACAACAAGCCATCTCCATGTAAGGCAAAGTGCAAGGAGGAGGAGGAAAAGCTACAGCCATATCCAGGTCCTTACGATGCATCTACTGGGTTATGTATGCCATCCAATGCATCATAGTGTACTCAGTGGTAGAGAGAGACGCAACAGCAGCTGAAGAAGATTGAGGGGCATCTGCATGGCGTGTAGGGGCTTGGGCAGAACTGGCAGGTTCAGCAGCTAATGGAGGAGACTCAGTAGATGCCCGACGCTTCTTAGAAGGGGTGGATGTGAGCATCTTCACTGCTATATGATCCTTCATCTTCAATAATGGCTCGGTCTTGTCCCATACAACCCCAGCTCGTCTGCATAGTTCTGTAATCAAAGTGGGGTGTGGCAAACCTGCATTTGTTCTATCAACGGCTGACCAGATAGAGCTGGAGATGATCGTCCCAATATTGATTGGGAGTCCCTTCATGATGCAGTATACTAGCACAACTCTCTCTACAGTAACCCTATTAATAGCCAAGGAGGGAAGTAAATTAGCACAAACTAAATACAGCCAAACCTTAGCTGGAGTTTTGAATGTGGTCTTCATCAAATTCACGAGCTTGTTGTTATAACAAATCCATGAAGCCCCATTAACACACAACGTTCGCAATATCTCTTCCGGATCAAATCTTGGTATAAGATTATAATATTAGTCCGGAGTGTCTATTGGTAAGCCATATACTTCATTTATCACCGCTGCATTGAAAGGTACCCATTTGCCACACACCCACACTGATGTTCCCTCTCTATCAGGTGCATTGGCATAAAATTCTTGTACTATCGAAACCACTATGGTAGCTGACGCCTGTATAAGTTTCTCCCAATGTCTGGCAGCTATCACTGTATCGATGCCAATATCACATTCCTCCGTCATCAGCATAATCCCCCTCTCAAGGATTAGATGCTTGTTCGATCGAATGACATTAAACCGCTGTTTTGCTGTAGCGGTCTTGAAACGGTTTCTATCAGACGGTGGAGGAGGGGGTACTTGCCGCTTTCCTTTTGAGGCAGACAATTTCATTCAGGGAGGCTGCAATTACAGTAATTGTGGGCAAGGAAAACAACAAGATTCATATAATAATGCATCAACCATTCAATGAAATTTACTCAACATAGATTCATTTTCTTGGTCTAAGCATCAAAACATCAAAGTAAATCTTTAGGCAGTAAAAATTGAATCTTGCACTATTGAATGACATGAAAGTAGATAAAAATGCACCTCATTACGTGAAACAACACATTTACAGGCCTAAGGTGCTCATGAACACAGAGTTGTGCAAGTCTTTGTGCAAAAATGATTCACATATTATGCATATTCAGATAAAAGGAAGGAATGATGCGAGTCATTGAACAAAATCACCATTTAAACATAAGAAAACACACATAGCAACTCTTAAATCATCTAAACATTCAAAGAACACAAGGAACTAATAAGAAATCAAAGAAGAACACTTACACTTTCGCTGAAAAGGCAAGAGATCCTTGAAAGTTGAAAGGGAGACCAAAATCCACACAAAAAACTCAAAATTTCGAAGCAAAACTGATGAAAATGACCGCAATCTAGTCTCAAAAAGACGCATGGATCGCGGTCTGTGTATTATGGACCGTGGTCTATGTGTATTTTTTTGTTTCAAACTGGCTTGCACAGTCTGTGGACCGCGGTCTTTGTGTTTGCACTGTGTGTGTGGACCGCGGTCCGTGTGTACATCCAAGACTGGTGTTCTGATGACTGCGGTCACTGTGAATGGTCATGCTGGTGCTTGCAGTCATTGTGTACTTTCTTCAAAATATCGCATTCTGGTGACCGCGGTCCTTGGAGAACACATGTTCTAGTGACCACGGTCACCAGAATATGTTTCCTGTGTGCACTTGTGTGGACCGAGGTCACTAAAATTTGGCATTCTGATGACCGCGGTCCACAATATGATGGACCCTTTGTTCAATTCTAAGTGTATAGACTCTACCTTTCCACTGAAATCTAACAAACTAAACTTAGGAAAACAATCACGCAAACATCTATAGTGGGTTGCCTCCCACTCAACGCTATGTTTAACGTCGTTAGCTTGACGAGGATACTCTACTTCAATCTTTGAGAACTATCTCTACCATCTGCTTTGGACCACCGTAGAAAATCTTCAATTTTTGGCCATTCACTTTAAACCTGTGGCCATCCACCAAGCTCTGTACTTCTACTGCTCCATACGGGAAGACTTGAGTGACTAAAAACGGTCTCGACCATCAAGATTTAAGCTTTCCTGGAAATAAATAGAGTCTTGAATTGAAAAGGAGTACTTGCCGCCTAGGTTTAAACTCCTTCTTCTCAATGAATTGATCGTGCCTTTTCTTCATTCACTCTCTGTAGATGGTGTTATTCTCGAATGCTTCCCTACGAAACTCCTCAAGTTCTACAAGTTGCAACAACCGATTCTCACCACAAGCCTTTGCATCGAAATTTAACTTCTTGATTGCCCAGTAAGCTCTGTGCTCTAACTTGCAAGGCAGGTGACAAGATTTCCCATACAACAATTGATAAGGAGACATACCAATGAGTGTTTTAAATGTTGTCCTATATGCCCACAATGCATCATCTAACTTCAACGCCCAGTCCTTACGGTTTGTACCAACTGTTTTCTGTAATATTGACTTGATTTCATGGTTAGACACTTCAACTTGCCCGTTAGTTTGAGGATGATAGGGTAGTGCAACCTTGTGCCTCACACCATACTTAGTAAGAAGGTTGTTAAAGACTTTATTGTAAAAGTGTGTGCCTTCATTACTCACAATAGCTCTAGGAGTTGCAAAATGGGAGAAAATGTTTCGTGAAAGGAACTTAAGTACCACTCGTGCATCGTTCTTTGCTGTAGCCACAGCCTCCACCCACTTAGAGACAATCAACCGCTAGCAGGATATATTGTTTGCCAGCTAATGGTGGAAATGGCCCCATAAAGTCGATGCCCCAAACATCAAACAATTCCACTTCTAAAAATGAGGTGAGAGGCATTTCATTCTTTCTAGAGATGTTTCCTTGCTTCTGACATGTCTCACGAGTCTTGACAAACTGATAAGCATCTTTCAATATGCTCGGCCAATAAAACCCACTCTCAAGTACACGTTTGGCAGTCCTTTGATGGCTATAGTGACCGCTATAAGGTGCAGCATGGCAATCATGAAGAAATTTGTTAATTTTAGATTCAGGAGTGCAACGACGAATCACCTTGTCAGCATACCTCCGGTAAAGAAAGGGATCATCTCAAAGATAGAACTTACTCTCATGTATGAAATGCTTCAGGCGGCTTTGAGATAAATCTGGTGGAGTGACACCTGTGGCTTTGTAGTTAGCAAAATCTGCGTACCACGGGGAGTTGTCACTTACTAACAAGAGACGTTCATCCGGAAAAACCTCCACTATTCCCATTGGATCAGGGTTTGCTTCATTTGACAGACGAGACAAATGGTCAGCTAGAACATTTTCTGTACCTTTTTTATCTATCACCTCTATATCAAACTATTGCAACAGCAAGATCCACCTTATTAATCTGGGCTTTGTATCCTTCTTTGTCAACAACTGTTTGATTGTCGCATGATCAGTGAAGACTTTGACATGTGAGCCCACAATGTATGATCTAAACTTGTCACAAGCAAAAACAACAGCTAGCAACTCCTTTTTAGTGGTGGTATAGTTCTTTTGAGCATCATCCAATGTTTTGCTTGCATAGTATATGGCTCTGAACATCCTATCACGTCTTTGTCCTAAAACTGCTCCAACTGCATAATCACTAGCATCACACATGATTTTGAACGGTTCCCCCCAAACTGGTGTGGACATGATTGGAGCAGACGTTTAGGCTTTTTTAAGTGTGTTAAAGGCTTCAACACACTCAGCTGTGAAGTTAAATTCAGCCTCCTTTTCCAGCAATTGACATAAAGGTCGAGTTATGTAAGAGAAATTCTTGATAAATCTACGATAAAAACCTGTGTGCCCCAAGAAACTCCGCACCTCACGCACTGTTGTTGATGGTGACAGCTTTTCGATGGCTTGAATCTTTGCTTTGTCAACTTCCAGGCCATTAACAAAAACTCTATGGCCCAACACAATGCCTTCCCGAATCACGAAGTAACATTTTTCCCAATTGAGGATTAGATTCTTCTCTTCACACCGTGAGATGACTCGTTCCAGATTGTTGAGGCATTGTTCAAATGTTTCACCAAACACTGAGAAGTCGTCCATGAATACCTCCATGATATGTTCAATCATATTTGCAAATATTGCTATCATGCACTGCTAGAAGGTTGTCGGTGCATTGCATAGACCGAATGACATTCTCCTAAATGCATAAGTGTCATATGGGCAGGTGAATGTAGTCTTTTCTTGATCCTCTGGTGCAATGACTATCTAATTATATTCCGAATATCCGTCCAAGAAACAGTAAAAATCATAACCAGCAATTCGATCCAACATTTCATCCACAAAAGGTAAAAGGAAATGATCTTTCCGGGTTGCCTTGTTTAGCTTCTGATAATCTATGCAAACATGTCATCCAGTTGTTGTCCTTGAAGCTATTGACTCTCCTTTTTCATTTGTAACAACAGTCATTCCCCCTTTCTTAGGCACAACGTGAATAGGGCTAACCCATGTCGAATCTGATATTACATAGATAATTCTAGCTTTTAACCAATTCATGACTTCTTTCTTCACCACTTCTTTCATAATAGGATTGAGCCGTCACTGATGTTCCACCATTGGTTTATGTGAGTCCTCCATTAAAATTTTATGCATGCAAATGGCTGGACTGATTCCCTTGATGTCTTCAATTGTCCACCCTAATGCCGATTTGTGCTCCTGCAACACCTTCAGCAATTTTCCTTCTTGAACAGGTGCAAGTGAAGAGGAGATAATAACTAGAAGTGATTTATCCTCATTCAAAAATGCATACTTAAAATGCTCTAGAAGCTGTTTCAACTCCACTTCCTTAGAAGGTTCTTGAACAACTTCAGATGGTTGATTTTCAGGCAATTGTTCCTCTTTACTATGGAACTCTGGCGAGCTTGCTTCCAAAGCTAGCACCACTAGCTGCTCCTCTTCTGTCATGACTTGAGGAAATGTCAATGAACGAGAGATGCTTCCCACCAACTCATCTTGTGAGCTTAATGCCTCCACCACCTTGCCAATGCAAGAGTTTAGGATCTCCACCCTGTCGTATTCATGTAGGTCACTAGGGTATTGCATTGCTTTGTAAAGATTGAAAATCACTTTCTCGTCATTAACTCTTAAAGTTAATTCTCCCTTGTGTACATCAATGAGTGCATGCCCGGTAGCCAAAAATGGTCTTCCAAGGATGAGTGATATTTCACAATCTTCTTCCATGTCTAGAACCACAAAGTCCACTGAAAATATGAACTTATCCACCTTGACCAACACATCCTCAACCACTCCTTTTGGATATGTTAAGGACCTATCAACTAGTTGAAGAGTGATTGTAGTTGGCTTGATTTTTGTCACTCCCAACCTCTTGCATATCGCCAAGGGCATCAATTTATGCTTGCTCCAAGATCACATAGTGCCTTCTCAAAAATTTCAGACCCAATATTGCATGGTATAGTGAAACTACCTGGATCTTTCAACTTTTGAGGAAGCTTCTTCTATAGGATGGCACTGCATTCTTCAGTGAGCTTGACTATTTCAAAATCCTCCAGCTTCCTCTTCTTAGACATGATCTCCTTCATAAACTTTGCATAATTAGGCATTTGTTGCAAAGCTTCTGCAAATGGAATGTTTATGTGGATTTTCTTAAACATTTCCAAGAATTTGGCGAATTGTTCATCCATCCTCTTTTTCTGGAACCTTTGAGGAAATGGTAGGGGTGGAATCTCAGAACCTTTACCTTCTTGATTTGCTCTTTCCTTGACCTTCCCTTTCGATGTTGCAGGTTCTTCATGTTGGCCTATTGATGTCTTTTGCACATCCATCTCATTGCTAACAGCTCCCTTAGCTTCAATAGGTAGTATACTTGGATTTGGTGGACCTACTACCTCTTTGCCGCTCCTAGTAGTAACCGCTTTGCAGCTCTCCTTTGGATTCACTTGAGTATCACTCAGAAAAGAACTCCACTGCTAATTTGAGACTATTTGTGCAAACTGTCCCACTTGTGTTTCCAAATTCTTAACAGTTGCATTAATGTTTCCAACCTAGATTTCAATTCCAGAAACTCTTGTGTCATTTTTGTCTACCCTTCCAGTTAGCTCCTTGAAGAATCTTGTATGCATATTCATCATTTCATCTAGTTTATCCTCCAAAGATGGTTTTTTGTCTTGCAAGGGCTGTTGAGGGACGAATCCTGGTGGCAATTGAGCATTTTTGTTATTTGCATAGGAGAAATTCTCATGGTTTCTCACGCCCGGATGATAATATTTTGGGACATTATATCCCCCAGCTGGTGCTTGATACCCGCTGAATCTGTTCATGGCATTGATTTGTTCGATTGAAGCTTCTCCATGATAAGATGCCTCACTCGCTTCTGCAATTAACTGCACTTGTTGATGCTGCTGAAATTGTGTTCCACTACTCTTTTCTTCCACCAAATTCAACCAATGGGTCATAGCTGCAATTTGGGCATGCAAAACACTAATCTCATCAACTTCATGAACTCCTACTCTTTTTGCTGTTCTTCTTTCTGTACCATGCCTATAAGCATTAGTTGCCATGTCTTCAATCAGTTGACTTGCATCTGTGGTTGACTCCCCCATCAAAGACCCTCCAGCTACTGAATCTACCAAGGCCCTGGTGGGCGGTGTAAGTCCACTATAGAACATATGAATTTGAAGCCAAGGTAGTTATCTATGTTGTGGGCAACGCCTCAGTAAGTCTTTAAATCTCTCCAAAGATTTGTGCAAAGATTCAAAATCAGATTGTTTGAAAGGGCTAATCTCCCCTCGCAACTGATGTACTTTGGCCGGTGTGAAATATTTTTGCAGAAACTTCTGGCCCATTTCTTCCCAAGTTGTAATACTTCCAGGAAGCAAGGTTTGCAGCCAACCTTTTGCTTTATCCCTTAAAGAGAAGGGAAACAGTCGTAGCCTAAGCTGATCTTCAGTTACTCCATTCATTTTGACCGTATCACATATTTCCATGAATGAGTTTAGATGTGCCATTGGATCCTCCACAGCTGAGCCTCCAAACTGTTGTTGCTGCACCATGGTGATCAAGGACGGTTTCAACTCAAAATTGTTTGCATTTATTGGTGTCCTTGCTATGCCTAAGTAGTAATTATTCAGCACCAATTTAAAGAAGTCCCTCAAGGGTGCTTCTCTATACTGGCCCTCCCTATTATTCCCAACTCCAGAACTTCTACTGTCAGCCATAGTTGGTACTCGTTCTTGAGCCTCCTACAAAATCTGATTGATTGTTTTCAGCAAATCTGGATCGTAGGGGTCACAAGGACGTTTACTCATGTAAGCCTGAAACATAGAAACATAAACAGATCAAGTGTATTCAATGTGCTTTTACTAAATATAAGAAAAATCAATTAACAAGCAATAATAAAAAAAATTTTGTCTTGACTAAGACTAAACCAAATTCAACTGGTTTTGAAAACATTAAATACTGTATTTTTCCCCGGTAATAGTGCCAAAAACTTGTTGGCAATCCTGCAAGTGTACAATTTCGCTCAAGTATAAACCGGTAAGACTGGGTATCGTCCTCTGGGAAAAAGGGTTGATTTGTAATTTCAAATCCCAATTTACTACTGATTAAAGTTTTATCAAGACTATAAGTAGATGTAGTTGAATTAAGTTGAAAACTAGAAACTTTTCTAAACAAAAGCAACAATTAATATTAAGAAATCTATTTAGAAACATGTCTAGGATAGTGAATGTCGCTGCATAGTTTGCAATCCTTCGTTTTAATCATGAATTATTTAAACTATGAGTTTTTGCATCAACAATTGAAATCCTCTCCCAAGGTACTTCAACATTCACTAGATTTGTCTCATTAAGCCCTCTTCCGAGGTGTTCACTTAACAACCTACATGTTATGTTCAACAGTCCCTATGCAACCCCTTAGATTAGTCAATAATCTCCTGATAAATCAACCGGTCTAAGTCCAAACTGTGACATCCACCCTTTAGGCTTATCTTCCGAGACAGACCAAAGTGTTGGGTTCAATATGTCTATGGCCAGTAAAAATAAGGCATTAAGTCCACACAATACGGAATAGAGTTTACAACTCAATAACCACAACTAGATATCACAAACTATGCATTGAACATCACATCCCAAACAATAAAACTAATTAGCTAGACATGAATTCAAAGGAAAACATGAAATTTAATTGAAAGAAGTAAAACATACTCAAATATTTTAAATAATCTTCAATCCTCAATGGAAATATAGGTTTTCATGCCCCACAGCCGTCACCAGTGGTTTTTTTTTTTCGAATTAGGTATATCTGACTCTAATCACCATTTTCTATATATAGTCCGGCACTAAAAAAATCCTAAAAAAATCCGAAAATCCCGATAATCATTTGAGTGACCATGGTCACTGACCGCGGTTAGTGATTTATATGATAGAACTCCAAAATTCTCCACCTGCTGTCTACCGCAATCTGTCCTGTCTCTGTGCATATCCCATTCTGGTGACCACAGTCACCAGTTTATGGACTGCGGTCACCAGTGAGCTATTTCCTGGTTCGATCCTTCTTTTGTTACTACAGTCTTCAGTTGTTGGACCACGGTCTTCTGGTACTTTCGCATGATTTCTTCTCCTATTTTCCTTCTCATGATGCATTTTTCCTTTGTGCTTCAACCTGTATCCTACAATACATTCAATTCCTTTCCTAGACATCATTTCCTCATAAAACAATATCAAAACTTTAAAAACAAAGCTTAAAAAGATACTAAACAATGCAAACCCCTAACTATATGCAAATACTGCTAATTATGCAATTCTTCGATTAATTCTCCCTTATTTCTTGTAAAATGCAATAATTTACCTATTCTAATATTAGTTTGCTATGCAACTAACAAGGGCCTCAAAATTTGCTAGGCATAGTCTTCTTCTTCTTTAGACCAATTAGATTCAGGTTTTGCACTAGAACTATTTTCTAACGTTGGTTGTACCCAACATTCTTCAACAACTCTCCATGCATATTCATCTAAAAATCGAAAGAAGATTCACATCTTAATTTTTCAGTAAGTATAGTTCTCTTCTTCGAGAAATGGAAGTTGAGTGATAGAACCTCCTTTTTACTCATTTCTGATACGGATCTTACCTGCAAAGTTAAAGGCTAAAAGAAAAAAAAAAGGTGACCCCCTCTGATACCAAATGAAATAACTAGAGTCGCTGAAATCAGTTAATGAGCAGTAAATAGAATGATGCACAATAGTAAGAAAGATGTAGTGCAATAAATAAGGACACAAAAATTGTATATGTAGTTTTGCAAATAAGCCTATGTCTGCGGGGCTTTGCCCAGGGTAAGTAATTCCACTATTCGTTTGCAAAGTACACCACCTCACAGCAAGAACAACACCTGCAGTAGTACACCCCAATCAAGAATCTTCTTGACGTCTTCACGTCTTGAAGTATACTATTAGACTCTGGCAGTACACACTCAGCCTCTACAACAACATCTATTGTCTTGTTGAAAACTAACTACAGAGAATACAACACCTTCTCAATCTTACAATCACTCAACAATAATAAGAAAAAAAAATTATAGCTTTCAAACACTCAATACAATGATTCCAACATGTATAAATAGTGTTTTCTTTGTAGCTCCGAGTGATGATCAAAGCTTTGAATGCCTCAGAATATATAGAATGCAATTTGTAGGCTTTCCATAGCAAACAAAGATTTTGGGCGATTTCTGGGCAGACTGTGCGATACACTGTGTCAGGATACTGTTAGCACAGTTGATGGACTAATAGATTTCTAGAAATTTGTTTCTTTCCAATAATAGCAAAGATCTTTTGCAACTTTTTGAATGCGAGCAGACTAAAATCTTTTGAAGGAAAAAATTGACTTGTTAATTTCTAAAATGCATTCCAAAAGGATTTCAAGATTCTATTTCAATCATTGCAAAACTTGTTTAGAAGGAAATTGTTGATAAGAAAGACTTTTTCTATATTCAAAGAGATTCCGTAAAACTAGATTCCAGAATTAAGAATGATTTCCCAGAAATATACATTCAGAAACTTGCGTGCAGACAATTTCAGTAACATTCCATATAGTTTTAAAATCGATTCCAACCGTTGTAAATTAAAATGGAAGTTATGCAATAATAGTTCCAGAATAGCACACGATATCTATAAGACAAGCAAAGTATTTGGTTTCTAAAAGTGACCTGCAAACAATATTTTGATGTTTCTAAAAACAGAAGAATATCTGTATGCGATGTTTTGTTTTCAAAAAAAATTGATATTCAATTTTTCAAAAAGTCCAAAAGCAACCGAACATGATATTTATAATCTTGCACTATTATGAATCATTAATGCAATTTTCAGCACCAAAAATGCCAATCAAACAATCATGTCCACACACATGATTCCTAACAAAATCTTTTAGAGGTTTTCTCTCAACATCATCGTTAATCATCTCAATTATTAGATAATTCTAAAATTTACAAATCAGACTTCCAATAATGGGGTTAAATGACAAAGTCCTCTTAAATATCTAAGTCTTAAATAATGGGGTTAAATGACAAAGCAATATAGCTACTACTTCCTTTTCATAATTCAACGTTACCAAGATTAAGACCTTTTTGACATCAATTAGGCCACAATTGGTGCAATTTATGTCAAAATTTTCTTTTAAAGAGCTTAATACTATACGTAAAGTCAATTTGATACTGGCCTTTTGATTAGCCTTAGCTACTTTAGTAGCTTAGGAGCACATAAGTGATGATTAACCAATTTTCGTGCTAGGTGTGGCAATGAAATGCACCTTGGTCTTAATTAGAATGTGCCCTTTACTAACCATTAATGGACATGTTTGATTACCAAAACAAAGTTTTCTTGCAAGATATGATACAAAGCCCTAATTATACAGTTTATAATCCTAAATTTCTACGTTTATATGAGCAACGATAAAGTGATTTTTGATCATGTAATGTAATACCATAAAAATTCAACATTTAATTAAATAAAATAATTAATTTGATAAATACTAATGAATTAAATGATAGAAAATGAGAAATATGAGAATAACTCTCAAAATTTCACATCAAATATAGGTTTTAAACATCTCGAAAGATGTAAACCACTAAAATAGAGCATTAAGATTGACCACTAAAATTAACCTCCTAAAAAAAATGATTATTTTAACAGTTAGGTGCAAAATTGTCTTTTCACATGAAATATGACCAATAGAAGCTTTTAGGAGTGACATGTGTATAAAAATACACTTAAATGTCAAAAATAGGGTATACTAAAGAAAAGTGACATGCAGCATGCCTAGACTGTGCCATGTGTACACTGTATATCATGCAATAATGACAAGTGTCATGCACTAGTGCAAACGTTTATCAACTCATAAGCCAAAATCAAGAAATTAAATGGATGGTTGAGACTGGATTTTGAGCGATCACAGAGATCTTAAATCATGCAATAAATTATTTATAGTTTTTTAGTGTAGATGGTGCCACATGTGAGCATCTGAGAGCTCAAATTTTGTCCAATTAAATTAAGACATTTGGGAAGCATGTGTGGGTCATTTTCATATAACTAAACAACTCTAGGGACAATGGGATCATCCCAAAGGTGGTGCAACCTGGAGAGTCCAAGTCAAATTGGATTTGTATCTTATCGTATTTTAAAACAACCTAGTTAAACTAGGATTCCCATGTACTAATCTAACCAACAACTAAGAGATCAATCATATCCAAACTTTAACTATAATAGATGGCCAAAAGGAGGCATGGTAGGAATTATGTATTTAAACTTAAGTAAAACAAACTTAGTTAACTAGAGATTTGGTCAAAATTCATCCTTATCATACATGAAATCATGTCCCACTTAAAATCATCTCACGATTTTGTGATTTCCCCAAAACCCTATTTGCCCATGTATGCCCGGACACCCTAGTCGACTTTTAACTCTCATAATTCTATCCCTAGTTTGCTTGTATTCCCCCATTAACTCATCAGCCAAAAAGGAGGAGCATGCATAACTTGTGAAAAACTCCTCCAAAACGTCATTGGTTTGCACATCATCATGCCCCTTTTCTTCCTATTCTTCTTCTTCTTCTTCTTTTCCTATTTGTTGAACCACTCCTTTTTGCATCATATTTCAGCTACCTTTTGATTAGGAAAAACGTAGAGAAACCAGCAAGGGGTCTAGTCCAGAAACATCTCAAAAGGCCGGCCATAAACCTATCCAAACTTCACTCAAATTGCCACACTATACATACCCCCATCTCCTTCAATCCCCTCTTTTTTTTTTTTTTTTTTTTTTTTTTTTTTTACTTAGCATTTTGGCTTAAGAAACCATCATCAAAAGTCTTGGCTCTCTGCCCTTACTAGAGACCAAAACATTAGTCATTGATGTTCCCAAAGTGCACGAACAAGACGTGCTCAAAACAAACCTAAAAAGAGTGATGTCTCACACTTTGCTACCTGAAACCCTAAATCTTTCCTTGATTGGTTGGACGTCTCTTTTTCCACCAAAAAAAAAATTTGCTTGTGCTCTCCTCCATTAAACCAAACCCTAAATTGGCTGTAAAACTTCAAGAAAAATGTTCCCCATAGAAACCTAGAAAACATCCCAAAAAGGGTAGTCCAAACTACAAATTATTTAAGGGATTATGTGTAGATCATGGAAGGTATAACCCTCTAATCTTTTGTCTGATTATTTTCAGTATTAAAGATGAACATTAGATTGTTAGAAAACTCATTAGATTGTAGAAAGACCATTTTAGTATGCATGATGGTCCACGACCAAGTATAAAGTAGAACATGCATGTATGTGTAGGATTGTAGCATGCATGTGTCAATAATCCATAGAGCATGTTTCGCATCAGTTCATGCATGTTCAAAAGTCAAAACCAGCAAGGTAGATCACTAAAAAATGAGGTTTTAATGGGTGTAAAAGCTTAGGTTAGAGTACAAATTAATAATCCACATGGAATGATTAAACTATTTGCACAGGTTTAGTGATAGGCCATGATTTCAGCAATATATGCACATTGTAAATGGTAGAACATTTAGTGGCTTTAAATATGCTTGGAATAACCATGAAAAGTTATACATAAGGACTCTTCAAGGCTAAAAATAGGTTGGCAGTTTAACCTATAATTAAAAGCAATAGTGCATTAGGAACAGTAGAACTTTACATTGTTTCATATAGTTGGTCATTAATGATTGAATTTCATAGGTTAAGACACAAACCCCTTGGTTTGTGTTATAAAACACTGCAAATAACACTTTTTTATGTTTAGAATTATAATATGGAGTGTTGGAAAATAATGTTTGAAAACCAAGAAAACAATAGGTGGAAGTGATTTCTCTCTCTCACCTATATTATTCTAGTTTTAAATATCGAATGTGGTAATTTTTGTATGTTGATTGATGCATAGGGTTCTTGCTACTGTGTTAATTATGTTTGACAATTCATGTGATGGAATGCATAATTAGGGGCACATTAATGTTACCTGTGTGAATGACTATATTGTTAGATGTGTACATGATTGATAGGTTATTATGCATGCAATTATTATTTATGACCCTTATTGATTATTGAGACTTGCTTATTATTTTTCATGATACAAGCCTATTGCGTTATCTTCTATTTGTTGCTATTACATGTAATGATACTCTTTAGGCTTGAATTATGTTGTTGGAACCACTAAAATAGCACTTTAAAGATTTTAACATTGTGGATATTTTATCATTGTAGGTATTTTTCGTGGATTAGAAAGGTTGGGCCTTGCATTAATGGACAGGTGTTGTACCACTCCTGAATATTGTGACTTTACGACTTTGTCTTGAGTTTATTCATAGGTGTAATCCCTACCTTTGGGAGTATTCCTAATGGTTAATTCTTTTTTTTTTTTTTTGTTTTTTGGGGAAGGTGTCATTGATGGTCTAATCTCCACCTTAGGAGGTATCTCTGAACTAAACTCCAGATTGATGGATCTGGCATCCAAGGGAGAAAATACTAGGAATAGTCCTTTTAATCTTAACTTTAGTCATAAGCAAGAAAATCTATGAAACAACTAATATATTGAAAGTAATTGCATGTTTATTATTTTAACTAGTAAAATTCTTATGGTGTGTTTGGAGATAACCCATTGGACTTTTTAAGCTCATCCTTTTAATTTATTTTAGGTTAATTTGAGGTATACTACACTTGAGACTATTAAAGAAGATCACATAATAGAGGACCTCATTAATAGGTTTTATGGAATAAGAAATTATTGTGGTTTAAGTTGAACATATGAGCCCTTAGGAATTCATGTTAGATTTTTAGTTATATTGCATGTTTTATTTCCACTTGGTTAATGTAACGGTCGGAGAGCCTAACCATAATATTATTACCTTTTGTTCGGACCCCTTCCCTAGGCCAAAGGGCGGCTCGACCAGCATAATGGCCTAATGAATTCACTCACCATGTTAAGTTTGCCCAATCACTATTAAGCCTTGTTCCAATCTCATGCAACAAACAATATCAGAATAATTAAAAGACTCAGAGCGAAAGTAAATAACATACGAAGAGTAAATGTAATACACTGAAAACTCTGTATTTAATTAAATGAAATTCAAGATCAATTCAGTAAAATTTGGATGTAAAATGAAACTAACCTTATTTCGAGGCTAAATTTGGTAGGTTTTCGAAACTCTCATTTAGTGCCCCTTAGTGATCCAAAACAACTTGAAATGAAGTAAGGTGACATGAACCAACTAAGGGGACAACATATCAAAAAATTAGAACAATTGGTCAAGGTAAAGGTTTTCATTTGCTAAACACCCTTTAAGGGGTCTAAATTAGAAAGAATTGTCATTTAAGGTACTTCAAGGGATTGAAATGATACGAAATGAAACGAAATAACATGAGCTAACAAAATGAATGAAATATCCAAAAATTAAAACAATTGGTCGAGGTTAAGGTTTTCATTTACCAAACGCCCTTCAGGGGGTCCAAATTAGAAAGAATTGTCATTTAGAGTACTTCGGGGGATCGAAATGACTCAAAACGAAATAAAATGACATGAACTAACAAAATGAATGATATATCCAAAAATAAACAATTGACCAAGATTTCGATTTTCATTTGCCTTGTGACCTTAGTGGATCTTAAATAAGAAAAGTTTTTGAGGGAAAATCACCTTGGGCCAAACCATATCTTAAAATGTGCATTAGGTTCATGTGATTCCAAAACTATAGGTTAAAAATCATAATTTCATGTAAATAAGGAGATATTAATTTTTATTTGATTTTTATGAACCCATGAAGTTATGGCCACCACTAACATGTGCAAGTCACATGGGTGGAACACCATAATCATGTGCACCCTACCCTACCCTAAGCTCCATGGGACGTGTCCACTATTTGAAACTATGAAGAATGATCTCATGTGCCATGTAAATGATCAAATATGCCCACACCTATAGAAGCCATGAAGAATGATTCCATGTGCCAAGATAAATGATCATGTATACTGAGGTTAAATATAAAATGTCTCATAAGTGTGTGTGTGGGCACACTTGTGACAAACCCAAGATAGAAGTTTAATTAGAGTGACTGATTTAAAGATATAGAAAGATTCCTTTACCTAGAAAAAAAATTAGAAAATAGAAACTACCTCATGCTCACATGTGGAGCCAAAAAGGGAGACAATCCAAGGGAAATAAGAAACATTCTACTAAAGCTTTGTTTTTGTGTGCCCATATTAGAAACTTATTTGATTTTATGAATCACAACACATTAGAATGTTTCCCTACTAATAGAGGATGTCCAAGAGAGATTAGAATGTATTTTAAACCTTTAATTGTGTTCACATACATAAAAGAAACAAGTAAGGTTCAAAGATTTTGCTCACACTTGGATTGGAAACTTAATGGTCCCACTTGCCAACCATGAGAACACTTGCCTTTCTCACCCAAACCATCCCCTTATGAGTTTGGAAATATGCCCAAACGTGGTGAGCTTCCCTAGCTACCCTAGATGCCCCCCTTGTGCTCATGAACACCTATAAATACCCCCTCTTGCTCACATTCATCTCATCCCAAAGCAAAGAGTTGACACTTCCCTCTTTGCTTGTTCTTACCTTCTTCTTAGCACCTCTTCTCACTCTCTTTTCTTTCTTGTGTGAGAAGTTCTTATTTCAGTATTTTAGAGAGTTATTTAAGTAGTCTTGTTGGTGGTTTAAAGTTTTGAAAGTGATTGATAAGACGAACCTCTGCCGGATTCAACAAAAACTTGGATTAAGGTAGAGAGAATTTCTTGAACTTCTACTTTGCTTTTTCGAATTTCTAGCATGTTCATGCTTGTTTGAATTCTAATTTTCGGCATGTTTTATTTTAATTTCAGCATGTTTAATCATATTTTAATTTTAGTTCAATATGTTTTTATGTTTTAATTACACATGAGAGCATGTCATGCTTAGACTTCATGTTTAGGATGTAATTCAATGTATCAAGCATGCTATGTAATGTTTACATGCTTTCTTGGTTGTTTAAAATTCTGATATTTACATTTTGCATTTCTTCTGTGATTATGTGATTCTTAAATATAAGAATTCAAGATAAGAACCACGTACTGTCATAGTGACCCGTATGGGTGCTATGGGTGTTCTTAACACATGCTTGGGGTGTGTGGTTGCAGGGTGCAACTAAGGAATACTTGGTATGTGGCATCCAATGGAAAGTGACAAAGAAATATCTTTCCACCTTAAAGAGGGGTATCTAAATTAAGAACATCAAGGAAGTAGAACCCCTTTCAGTCTTAATGTCAACTACAACCGAAAAGTTGCTTGAATCACTTAATGCATGAAAGTGTTTGAATTTTGATGTGCTATTGATTTGAAATAGTAGCTTAGTTGTTTAATGAATGATCCACTGGGTTATGTGCTCACCCCTTCCTTTTATTTTTCAGGAAATTGACTTGAATCATGAAGGCCATGGATATTAGATTATTTCTAAGTTTTGAAAGTTTTATTTTAAGGGTATGTTGCCCAAATTTTTGAATTTAAGACTTCCACTGAATTTTATTTAAGTTTTGAAAGTTATGTACTCAAGTTTTGATTTAAGAATGTAACTTTCTTTATTTTATTTAAATAAATAAAGAGTTTGAAGTATATTTTTTTATCTAATTGTATAGCCTTATTGAATTGAAATATAATACATTGTGATGTATCCATGAACATTTTCAATAAGTGTTTAAATAAAGGAATTGAAATGCAAGTTGTGTACTGATAAATGTAACATTGGACCCAACCTGCCTTGTGGTTGAGCTTGAACCTGTCTATTGGGGGTTGGGGTGTTACAATAAACGTCATATTACACGTCTGTCTTGTCCAAAATACATAGTTGACCATTAATACATACACAAGGAATGACCAACCTTTAAATCAAAAGACCAGAAAAGGAATAGAAAATGTCAGGGAGCTAGGCGATCACCATGCCCTTCCCTTTATCAGCCACCCAAGAACCTAAAATATTAATAGAGTAGTGAGCCTAAATCAACGTGGCTTAATAAATAGTAAGACCAGCATGTCAACCATAACCAGCATTCCAAAATAGTGCGCGTATGCATGAGTTGTAAAAATGATATAATGTTCGAATGCACGACATAGTATGAAAGCAGTTATAAATAGTGCAACAGTTTCAGAAAACATCATCAATCCATGCTAGTTAAAAACTGTATCCAGGCTAGGGTTAAATCAACAAATCCACCTTATGGTCATCGCTCAAGCGGGTCCTGAGTTAGACGTACTGGCCACTCGAGCAGGTTGTGAGTTGGGTGTACCTATCGAATACCCTAACCCCGACGCTCGGCCCTCAAGTGCCGTGACTCGATTAGGTTTTGAGGCTAGGTGCATTGATCATGTACCCTAACCCCGATGCTCGACCCTCAAGCTTATGGTCTCATTACCCATGTACATCTACACTTTTCAAAATTCATTCAAATATATCTCAATCTCATGAAACAATTTAAACCATGTCATTTCACACAAGTTTTACGCAAGGAACACAAGTCATAGAAAACACCTGAATCAAACTACTCACCTCGAGTCCCGTGCACCAATGTCCTATCGGCAACCGACCGAGTCTTGCAGTGCTCACTTGAATCTACATTAATTAAATTCAATATCAGTTCTTTCTATATTGTGCCTTAATCTCTAATTCCACTGTTTCTAATTGGTCTCGATCGATCCAAGTCGTTTCAGTCAATCGGTCAAACCTTGTCAGTTGGTCAAATGTAGTTAAAATTAGTCACCTTTGGTCAATTTAGGTCCAATTGGGTCAAATTAGGTTCAGTTGGGTCAAAATTGAGACATTTAGGTCAAAATCTCAAAATTCTAACACTTAGCCAAATTTTAACCTTTTTACTCTCTTGCGCAGTGAATTTGTCGATTTTTTTGCGACTAATCTGTAGGTCAGATTTGAGCAAAACTTTTCAGATTTCATCTACACTATCCAATAATTTCTTATTTTTGGACAACATTTACTAAGGTTTCTAAATGTATTAACAGGGACTGAAAAATCTCATGTCCCCTGTGACAGGCAGTTATTTAGTGAATTGGTTGACCAAGTTTTTGAATTCAGAATGGCCTGAAATTTTGTATACATAATATTGACATGTCCAGTGACCTCTCCACCACATTTCAGCTCAAATTACCAACGTTTGGTCAGCCAACTGGTCTCATACTTCTCTGTCATGTAACAGATTGTTCAAATGGTTCAAGTTTTCTATGGTTTTCAACTGTTTATCTATTCTTGTTCCAGCATTAATCCAATGTTGTTTCTTACTATTTTTGTAGGGGTTTAGATCCTAGAACTCTAATTAATTAAGTCCTATCTAAAATAGGAAGCATATATAGTCATAAGTATTCTCAAATATATCTCCCCAAACATAGCATGCATACGGATTTTTAGGAATTTTTCTAAGTCGTAGAACGCCTAACTAATAGGGTACATTCACAAGCATAGAAAATCCAAACCATAGAGGCTTATGATTTGAGATTTATACCCTTTCGTAGTCCCAAGTATGAGGTTCAAAACGCCTCAAATCTTAGTTTGAACGGACACCTTTAGGTACTCCAAACACTACCTCCAATCTGGTCTCAAAGTTTGTTTTCTGCTGGAACTGTTATAACAATTGATCAAATAGTCAACTTCAGTGCCTTATAAAACATGGTAATAAGGAAGAAAATGAGTACTTTTACCTCAAGAACGGATCTCGGATAGGTTGAAAATCACTCCATTAAAGATCAAACCAGCACAGCTTTTCAACAGCTCTATCTGCAACTTTGACAACCAGCACCTGTTCATGCTTGTTTTCCTCTCTGGTGGTTGTGCATTTTGACAAAGGGTTTGGGGGTTTTTTGAGAGGGATGTGAGAGCCTTAAAATGAGCTAAATTTCAGAAAAATTGAATGAGGAATGAAGGAGACATGGGCTTTGGAATAGGGGTTGCAGAAATTGAAAATCTAAAATTTCTGCTCAAGGATGGGTTTTCTTGCATGTTGAGGTGGCTTTGCATGGCCAATGAGAGTGCCACGTGGCCCATGAGCCTCCATGCATGGTGACTTGTTGGCACCATATCTCAAGTCACCATGCATTGGCCAACTCAAAGGTGTGATTGGATTGCCAAAACTTGGATTTCAAAACTAGGTTCTTTGTTGGTTTTCTTGCATGAAAAACCCAAAAAATTTCAAAAAACTCGATCAAAACAAGGTGAGAACATGTTTTGGGCGTGTGGGTCGGCCAAACGAACGGTTAGCCCATGCACCTAGGCCGAATTTGCGCAGGCCGCAGGCTCGTGCGACCATTTCACTTGGGACGAGCCTCAGCCCGTCCTGCCAGCCTAATCAACTCAGGCTCGTGAGCCCGAGCCGATTCTCAAACGCACGGGCTAAACTCTAGATTGATGGATGTGGTATCCAAGGGAGAAAATACTAGGTGTGACGACCCATATTTTTGGCGCCGGATTGACGGATCCGACATGTGTACATTCCATGTATCTTCCTAAATTTCAATGAAAATATATTAAATTTTTCCAAATTTTCTCAATTTCAAATTTATTTATTGAAGAAAAATTAGAATAATGTGAGAAAATGCAATTTTGAGGAGAAAACACATGAGACTATAAGGGAAATGTGTTTTTTTGAGAGAAATGATTTTTAAGATTGATTATTAAATTTTTAGAATAACTATGGAATTTTTAGAGTGATAAATAAAATTTTGGGGAGAAAAATATGATTTTAGATGAATTATTCAATTTTTAGAAAAAATAATTAAATAAATGATGAAATGATGTATAATTGAAACATTTTGATGAGAAATGAAGGATTGATTATTTTAATGATTATAGGAAAAAGATTGCAAAATTTCGATATATATATATATGGAAAAGGAAAATAAAACAAAAGAAAAAAAAGACTCAAATTCGGCACACGGGCTGAAAATGGATCAGGCCTCAGGCCCGACTAGCGCCGAACCGGGCGAGGGCCAATGGGCCGCGCGGCTGTGAAGCCTAGACCATGGGCCGGCCCACGTCCTGGCCAGCCCACACACCCAAAACAGTCCAGCCCCCTGTATTTTGTCATTTCGTGTGGGAATTTCATGATTTTTGACGGTTTTTTGCAGAATTTCTAGGTTTTTCCATCCATTAAACCATAGGAATCCATGGTATTGTACCCCTGGTTTTTGCCATTAAACTCAACCACCTGAGATGGCCGATGATCCTTGCCAATTGGGCAGCCTACGTGTGAGTTTGGGAGCCACGTGGGTGGCCACGTGTCATCCTATGTGGCCATCTAAAGCTCTCTTTCATGCAACAAAACCTCTTCTTGAGCACAAGTCCAAGATTTTAGTTGTTGTAACCCTTGCTCACAATCTCGAATCTCCTTAATTTCTTAGCCAAATCTATTGAATCATAGCTCGTTTTGAAGCTCATACTACCACCTACGAAGTCCTACAAGCATCTTGCTAAATCTTGGAACCATTTGGAGCTGAAACCCCCAGGAAGAAGTGTTGTTCATAGTGTTTAAACCTACAAAACCAAAAAAGTCTGTGTTAAAGCCACTTTTGGAGCTTTGAATCCTCGGTCATTTCCAGTCCATTTTAGAGGTAAAATTGTCCACCCTCTTCATTTTCATGTGTACTTTAACCTCCAATTGTTAGAGAACGAAAAATAGAGCTTTACACATGATTTTCGAACCATTAAAGTTGATTATCTACTCACTGTTGCAGTTGTGTAACAGAAACATTTGGAGCAACTTTGGAAGGTTCACACCTGAACCATTCCAGGTTCGCCCCTAAGGTAAGACCCTTCATTTTACCTCTCATTATGTGTATTCAAGTGTCCAAGTAGTAAAAATTGGATATTAGAACATTTAATATGTGTTATAAGTCGCTGGTGTTGACTGTGTGTTTCACTGTTGTGATAGTGCCAACAGAACCAGGTGTTGGACCAGATTTGAAGCTATGTTTAGAACACTTAAGGACACCCCTTGGGACTGGCACCAGAGGCGTTTGAAGCCTCATAATAGAGGCTACAGAGAGGTATAAAGGTCTAACCATGAACCTATGTGAATATGATTTAGTACACTTGCAAAAATGCTATGTTAGCTGGATGTTTAACACTTAGGAAAATTTCTGAGTTTTGGAATGCATGTGACCTGTTTAGTGAGACATTAAACATGACATTGGCCGATGTATGCTTACCCATTTGGAAGAATCCTTGATAGGAAATCGTAGAATGACCTACATATTTGCAATTTGTGCAAAGAATGACCCTTACATTAGAGGTTCGGTGAGGTGGATAAATATATGGAGTGATAGAAATGTGAACCCAGAAATCACTATAATTTGGCTGAAAATTCTGAAAGTGAATTGAATGACCAAACCTTAGTGGATTGGGCTGAGATTTGGTCGAGAGATTCTTAATTATGTCTTAAAGTTTTCTACCAAATTTCAGAGCATTCTGATATGGATAGGTAGGTCAAGTTAGGCAAAGAGTCACTATCTGTCACATGAGACCTAAAAACACACAAGCCCTGATATTTCGGTTAAAAAAAACTATCAAATGGAGTCCAAAAATTGTGATTCAAAATTTTGGGGAAGCTTTAGGAAGTCTAGAAAAGATCTGCAAAATTCGGTGTAAATCTGACGTATGGATTACCAGTAGTAAAATCAGGAAAATGGTTGCGTAGATAGGGCCATAAACTAAAGTTGAGCCCAAGTGATGGAAATTGAGAATTTTGACCCAATTTGGCCCAATTGACTCAATGAGGACAAGAATTGACCATTTGAGACTATGTTGACCAGCTAGGTCAGCAAGTGATAGGTTTGACTAGGGTTGAACAAGATTGACCAAGGTCGATCAAATTGACTTAGCAACTTAAGGTAAGTTGAACTAGCATAAGTAGACCATCCTTGACCGAGTCAATCGATTGATTGACAAGTGACGTAGAGTTAGAAGTGAGCCAAGTCCTATGCCAATATTAAGAAGTTACGTCAATTTTATAGGACCAAGTACTAGCGGGATGTGACCGGTTGCGAGAGGAGCATCAGGAGCGAAGCATCGCTGTGAGTAGTGTTTTCTAACTTGTTTCTTAAAGCTTGGTATTCTGTGCATTTATAAAAATGGTATTACATATTGTAATGAATCTGCATCCTTTAAATGAGTTTTAAACGAAAAGTGCACTGAGTCTCGAGGTCCAAGGGTACAGGGTTAGGGCGAGTTGTGTCCATCTCTCATATGACCTCGATAGTGACCACCTAGCACAGAATACCCATTGAGGGGGGTGGGCCTACTATTGATGGCAACGAAAATAAGTCATAATCGGGGTGTCACAACATGGCAACGACAATAAGCCCTAATTGGGTCGTTACAATTGATGGCAACAATAATAAGTCCTAATCGAGATAAGGGCAAGGGAGTGGTCATTGCCTAGAGTTGCACTCTCTCGTTTGTTTTGGTAGGTTTTCTTCGCACCTTTTTTGTTTTGAGGGTTAGAAACTATGTATAGGAGTGAGGAAAACTTGTACATAATGGATTAGTCACTCCCGTTGCTACACATATTTTAATGATCCATTTTGATAAATATCAAGTCTTATTAGTGTTCTTTGTGTTTAAATTCCTTTTGCATCCTTATGATTACTCTGATAGTGTGTGGTGTGATGTTGAAAGACGAGGCTTAACAGTGTCTTGGCAAGCTTGGCTTGTAGACGAGTTTGTTGGGGCACTGTGCCAGTCGGTTCATCCTTCACCCTAGGGAAGGGGTCTCAACAGTGTTGGCAACAGAGACTAAGTTTTTTCCAATTGAGGAATAACAATTGCTATTAACCTAGGGAAATCTCAGCGTGATTGTAGAAGTACAAAAAGAAAGGGACCCTTAGAAATGACTTATAGTAGCAAAGTGGGAGTATGGACCAAACTTTCTAACTCCTGACTAGCAGAAAAAGGAACCAAGTGAGAGTGGTCATATCACAAGGGGAATCGGACTGTCATAGGGTGTTAGTGAGTTTTAAGGTTAAGACTTCAAACCTTGTGGGTTAGGTTATTCCCTAGAAATAGTTGTCTTAATGTCTAAAGTCGCGGTCTGCTCATTTTGGGATTAATAAATGTTAAACGTTTTATGCAGACCACGATGCCTCCTCGACGTGGGAGACCACGTAGGACCGCAGAGCCAGTACCACCACCATCGCCTTAGGTTCAGCTCGGGCTGGACGCCATACAGAGACTTGAGGCTTTGATCAGGGCATCTAATGAGGTTAGTCACGCCTAGGTAGCCTTATTGAGTGAGAGGCTTGATAGGATTGAAGCCGAGAGACAGAGGGCTGAGCCAGCAGCACCTCCTATGCCAGTTATACCCAAGATTCAAGAGGAGGAGAGGGCTGCAGCCCAGGCAGAGGCAGCCTCGGTGCGACAGGGTGATGACTCCACTCATGACTGCCTTCTAAAGAGGTTCTTGGACCTAAAACCCAAAGAGTTCCATGGGGGGTTTGAGTTTGGATACGACAGAGAATTGGCTTCTCAATATTGAGAAGAATGCTAAGACGTTGAAACTATCTGAGGAGAATTATGTGTTATTCGCAATGCACATGCTTGAGGGTGAGGCCGCGATTTGGTGGAGGGTCACTTAGACTATAAAGGTATAGATTACTAGATGGGCCCATTTTCGGGAGCTATTATTGAGTGTTTATGTCCCTATAGCAGAGTGAGAGCATAAGAAGGTGGAGTTCCTGACCTTATAGCAGGGGGACATGTCGGTTAGGGAGTATACCCACAAGTTTTTTCGACTGGAGGCATATGCGCCTGAGTTAGTGGGCAACCCTAGGGAGAGAGTAGGATTCTTTCATCGTGGGTTGAGACCCAGCATCAGGTAGGTGACATCAACAAATAGCGAGGCTACTCTTGAGATTATACAGAGGCATGCACTACAGTTTGAGGCGGATAGTAGAGATCAGCATCTGATCACCTAGATAGTATAGAGTGCCTCCTTGCAGACGCCCCCTCAGTCACAGTCATAGTCGCAAGCATAGGGAGGTGATTGTTGTGGGTCCCGATCAGGTAGATTTAATATGAATAGGAAGCATTCTGAGGGACAGTCTGGATGGGCACAGGCTCAGCCGACTATTGCAGTCACACTCACAGCCACCCCAGTATAGGCATCCAGCCGATGGGACAACCACCGACTCATCAGAGAGGCCGAGGTGGAGGTTGAGGCAGATATTCAAGAGGTAGAGGCCAGGGCCGAGGCCAAACCGAAAATAGGTGTCCGATTACATGTTACCAGTGTGGTTAGCTAGGCTACAAATGATATTAGTGCCCTATGCCTGTTCTAGCTTCCAATGTACCCACCAACGTCACTCGAGAGACAGCACAAGCCATCACTTACCCAGATTCTGAGGCGACGAAGGCTCTAGTAAAGGGTAACATGTTCTTACTTGATACATCAATCTATGTGTTGATTGATGTTGGATCTACATTGTCTTTTATTCTTGGACATGTCGTAGATAGATTGGGACTTAAATCTATTAGAGCTTCCACATGGCTCATGTTGAGCATGACACCAGGGGAGCACATTGACCCCAACTTGATTTGTGAGGGTTGTATGTTGAGGTTTGATGACTTCAAGACTCTTGTAGACCTTAGAGTACTAGAGTTCTTGGAGTTTGATGCTATACTTGGAATGGACTGGCTAGCAGCTTATTATGCCTACGTCGACTGTTTCGCCAAGAGGATAGTATTTTAGGTTCTAGGACAACCTGTTGTCGCCTTCCAGGGTAGTGCTTCCGATAGACCTAGGTAGGATAGCGACATAGTCTGAGATAGGTACACTGGCTAGTATGATCACCATTGGTGAGGGACCTTCACAGTGGAGCTTAGATGAGATTCCTATTGTTAGAAACTTTCCTGACATGTTTCCTGACAACTTGCCCAACTTACCTCCCAAATGGGAGATTGACTTTATCATTGAGATTATTCCGGTGACACAACCCATTTCGATCACTCCTTATCGAATGGCGCCTAAGGAATTGTAGGAACTGAAGGTCCAACTTAAGGAGTTGATGAGTAAGGGTTTTATTACCCTAGTGTGTCACCTTGGGGCGCTTCGGTATTATTTATGAAGAAGAAAGATGGGAGCCTCCGTTTATGCATCGACTATAGAAGTTGAACAAGGTGAAAGTAAAGAACAAGTACCCTTTTCCGCTCATTGATGACTTATTTGACCAGTTATGAGGTGTCACTGTGTTTTTGAAGATCGATCTGAGATTTGGGTACCATTAGCTGAGAGTCAGGGAAGAAGATATACCGAAGACGGCCTTTCAGACTCGCTATGGGCACTACGAGTTTTTAGTCATGTTGTTTGGCATGACAAATGCCCCAGCAATGTTCATGGACTTGATGTAGAGTGTGTTTCATCCCTGTCTCAACTCATTTGTCATCATCTTTATCGATGACATCCTTATTTATTCCAAGACTAGGGAAGAACACATTGATCAACTGAGGACCGCACCACAGACTCTCTGAGATCACCGGTTGTATGCTGAGTTTAGGAAGTGCAAGTTCTAGTTGACAGAAGTCTAATTTTTGGGCCATGTAGTTGGAGTCAGGGGCATTTTAGTTGATCCAGCTAAGGTCGAGGCTATTATTGGTTGGCCGAGACCTACCACAGTGATGGAGATCTGTAGCTTCTTGGGTTTGGCAGGCTATTACCGTAGATTTGTGCCAAACTTCTCGAGGATCACTGCTCCAATGATGAAGCTCACCTAGAAGAACATGCCATTTGTGTGGACAGATAAGTGTGAGGAAGTCTTTCTTGAGTTGAAACATCATTTGAAATCTGCCCTAGTTCTTGTGCTACCTGAACCAGCCCGTGAGTTGACGATCTATACAGATGCATGCGGGACAGGCCTTGGGTGTGTGTTGATGCAGGGTAATGGAGTTGTCGCTTTTGCCTCGCGACAGCTGAAGGTTCACGAGAGGAACTACCCTGTGCATGATCTAAAGTTGGTAGCAATAGTGTTTGCGCTCAAGATTTGGCGACACTATCTGTAAGGTGAGCATTTCACGCTTTATTCTGATCATAAGAGCTTCAAGTACCTATTTTCATGGAAAAACCTTAATATGAGGCAAAGGAGATGGATGGAATTGCTTAAAGATTATGACCTTACCATTGAGTACCATCCCGGAAAGCCAATGTGGTGGTTGATGCGCTTAGCAGAGTACAAGTCAAGACTGCTTGTGTGGCTAGACATATGTCTTAGGAGTGGAGGATGATTGATTATGTGACAGTGATAAGTATCCACGAGTGTTAGCTACCCCACAAGTGTACGAGATCGTAGTAGTAATAACCGGTAAGACCGGGTATCGTCCTCAGGGAAAAAGGGTTGTTTTTGCTTTCTAATACCAGATTTACTATCGATCACAGTTTTACCAAGACTAGATTGGATGTGATTGAATTAATTTTAACTCTAGAAACTGTTCTAAACAAAGATAATTGTTAATGTTAAGAATTCAATAGATAAACATGTCTAGGATAGTGAATACCGCTGCTTAGTTTGTAAATCTCTGTTGTAGTTATGAATTAGCTAATCTATGAGCTATAACATCAATGGTTGAAATCCTTTTCCAAGGTATTTCAACACTCACTAGATTTGTTTTGCCAAACCCTCTTCCGAAGCGTTCACTTAACAATCTATGTGTTTTGTACAACAATCCATGTGCAACTCCCTAGATTGGTCAACAATCTCCCAATTAATCAACCGGTCTAAGTCCAAATTGTGATATCCACCCTTTAGGCTTCTCTCCCGAAATAGACCAAAGTATTCAGTTCAATACATCTATGGCCAGTAGACATAAGGTTTTAAGTTTACACAATAAAGAATAGAATCTGTAACTTAGCAACTACAATTAGATATTACAAACCATGCTTTGAACATCACATCCCAGACAATAAAACTGATTAGCTAGACATGAATTCAAAGGAAATCATCAAATTAAATTCAAAGAAGCAATACATACTCAAATCTCTTTAACAATCTTCAATTCTCAATAAAAATCTAGTCTTTCATGCCCTAATAGCCGTCACAGTGATTTTTCTTCGATCTTCGGTCCTCCCGACTCTAATTACCCTTTTCTATTTATACCCCCGCATTAAAAAACCTAAAAAATACAAAAATCTCACTAGACAATCGAGTGACCGCAGTCCATGACTTTGATGTCAAAACCCAGGAATTTTCATGCTCTATCCACCGCGATCTATGCTGTCTCTGTGCAAATCACATTCTAGTGACCGCGGTCTCCAGTTTATGGACCGTGGTCTACTGGTATTTGCTCTTGGTTTCGTCTCTTATCTGCCTTCTTCTGATGCATTCTTCTGTGTGCTTCAACCTGTACCCTGCAATGCACTCAATTCCTTTCCCAGACATCATTTTCTCATAGAAGAATATCAAAACTATAAAAAAAACAAGGCTTAAAAGTTATTAAACAATGTAAATCCCTAACTACATGCAACTATTGCTAATTATGCAATTCTTTACTTCTATTTTCTCTTATTTCCTATAAAATGTATCATTTTGCTTATTTTACTGTTAGTTTGTTATGCAACTAACAACGAGACTTCGACCGAAACCAAATTCAGTGCATAGTTGAGAGCCCAACCAATTTTTCTTGCTGAGATTATGGAGGTACAACCTCATGATGTTGATTTTAAGATGTACCAACAGTGGGTTGACGACACTTCTCGTGTGGAGTGGTCGATTGATACTAATGGTGCACTGAGGTTTAGGGGACGATTGTGGGTACTAGACGACCCTGACTTGAGACAGTGAGTGCTAGCAGAGCTGCACCACTCGAGGTACACCGTCCATCCAGGTGCCAATAAGATGTATTAGGATGCTCGATGTACTTATTGGTGGCCAGGGATGAAGCGAGACATTGCAGGCTTTGTGCAGAGGTGTGATATGTGCCAGCAGGTTAAAGCTAAGCACCAAAGACCCGGTGGTCTATTATAGCCCTTGGCTATTCCCGAGTGAAAATGAGAGCACATTACCATGGACTTTGTGATGAGATTGTGTAATACCCCGATTATTTTTGTATATATATGTATGCATATATGATTTAATTGATTAATTAGTATAAACACATGAATATATATTAATTGGTGTCTATATATGTGACATTTGATTGGTATAAATTAATTGATTCATATATAGATTTTTAAAGTGATTAATGTAGACATATGCAATTAAATAATTTATTTATTGGTGTAGAAGTATATATACACATATATAAATTGTTATATCTAGTAATATATTAATACTAAGCATATAGTAGGGTTAATTAATCTATA
>JAJIYU010002572.1:0-29689 GCA_030144865.1 Tinospora cordifolia
AATAAATGAAGAATTTTATTTACCATGATGTCATTTTGTACATAGACTAATGTACATAGGAACCCTATTGCATTTGGGGTCTAAGAAGAAGAAAATGTAGCACGGGCCCGTTTCTTGGGCATCCCAAGATTTTTGATCAAAGAGAATTGAACCGTCAGATGACGTGGAAGATGAGACTTGGGAGGCGGGGTGTTACAATCTCAAGGAACTAAACCTCATCTATAGCGCACAAGTTGTTCTCTCCCGTCAAGGCCTATCACCTAAAGGAGCTGAAGTGCTACAGGTAGTTCTAGGGCTAAGACCCCTAAAAAGCATGCTTTTGAGCCTGCTAATCTGAAAGAATTTCAGAAACAGAATGCTTGGTCTCATTATTCTAAGGAATGGTTTTTCTTTCTCCAACGAAGATCTTCCGCCTTACCCCTAGGTTTGAGTGCTATGATATGGGTAGGATAGCTACACTTACAATTTTTGATCTCTTTTGCTCTTATTGGATTGATCTCTCTTGCTTTGCTAAATTGCCTAAGGCTTATGCTATTTTCAATGCAATCGTAGATATTATGCCAGTAATTCTTGTGTTTTTTTCCTCTTCGCCCTTGTTTGGCAAGCTAATGTAAGTTTTCGCTCTACTCTTCTTCTGTTCTACAAATCTACAAATCTCAAAATTGAAGAATGAGTTAGGGTGACAAAAAGAGAGATGCATTATGCCTTGATGACTAAGCGTGATGGCCTTTGGCAGAAATGTTTTCACACTTGATAACTTGCTTGTTCTGACTTCCTAGTGATACTCGTATCTTTACAAAGCTATTAGTTTTTTTTTAGTACCTATAAGGTGAGATACGAGGCATTCAATGCACTGGAACAAGGAACTCATAAGCATCTATTTCTCCCCTAGCAGCATCTTAGTAGAGGACAACAAATCCACATCCCTCCTAGAAGAAACTCATGCCAAAACGACTACAATGGCAAGCAAGACACACTTGCCAAGTTTGATTGATACGGTGTGTCAGCATAAGCTTGGACAGACCAACTAGGTCGCGGATTCCTTAACCTTAACTGTGTGTATATATAAGCGTGCATAGAAGAAGGACTCTAATCACACCACTCCATTCTACAATTGCTTGTCGTGCTCGCCAAAAAAAAAAACCCTAGCTGCCTCTGTGACTTCTTTTTTCCCCGTCGACACTTTAGATCAATCCCAAGTAACCCATCTCCCTATAACAGACTCACATACATTAGGAGGAGAGAACCAATGCCAAGGACGCGACAATCTCGTTCAAGAAATCAAGACGTATGCTTGAGCACTGCAAGGTAAGAAACCGCGCTCACATAAATACACAAGTCTTGTATTACATTTTAACATGAATCGAATCAGCTGTAATGACTTCTAACACATTGTTTCAATCTCTGCTACATAATAGAACACTATAACCATCGTGAACGTCTTGGGGGCATAAACAGGGGAAGAACAAATAATGAAAAGGTATAAAATCATTCTAACCTACATAATACTTGTTTTACATAACATAGAACAAAGTATAATCATGTTTTGCATGAAAGGTAATAGAGATCAAAGTATAGTATTACCTGAGTGAAAGAAAATGGAAAGATACACAAGGCAAGAATGGCTTCGTGTTACCACAACAACACTGAGAATGCCAAGGTAACGCAATGAACCCTCCGTCCCTAAGCTCCATGCACACACAAATTACTTATTCACTCATCACAAACCATATAGATTACAAAATTATTATTCTATGACTTAAAAACATCATGAATGTTTATACTAATGAGTATTCCAATACTATACCAGCAAGGTTGAGAGTTTGAAACATCGAAGCAAGGGGTAGAACATGTTGAGCATAGAAACAGGTGGATATGACTACCTTACTCCCAAGTCTTATTTGAGTTTTAAATGTTAAACATGATGTGTGTTTACTTTATAAATGCCTAGAAGGATGCAGTGTATGTTTGACATTGATTGGATACCATGAATTCTTGTGTCAGTGTGAATGAGGCATAAAATGATCCATGTTAGTTTTTTACTCATTTTTATGTCAGGAGATATGTAATGATTAACATGTTCAGTTTATTTGAACAATATCACATGGTTTATTTTTCATGTTTAGCATGATGAGATGCATGTGTATGTGATCTTAATTAAAGTTAAACTAAGACTTAAATCACGTACTGGCATAATGGTTCAGGGGGATCATTGTGGGTGTGCTCGCAGATGGAATAATAGGTTAGCCTAGTTCCTGATGATGGGGAATGATAGGTTAATTCCCAATGATAGAGCGATGGGTGTGACCATAGTTCTTTGGTGATGGAACGATAGGTGTGACCCTAGTTCCAAGGTTGGGTAATGGGTGTGCCTCATTAACCCATAGGAATCTGACATATAGTACATTTTCCTAGTGTCCTTGATGCGATGATGATGAAAGAACATGGGGTAGAGCTTTTCAGTCAAATTAACAACCGATGAACAACTGAATGTTTCAAATGCCTAATGCATGTCAAGTGGTTGTGTGTTTGATATTTTGACTTGAGTAATATTATAGATGTATTGTGTATGATCCACTGGATTCATGAGCTCACCCCACATTTTCATTTCAGGTAACCTTTGAGGTTGTTCGTGTTAATGGTACAACAGGGTACCGCGTTGGCTGCACACCTTGCTTTTGAGGTTGTCATGGATTCTTTTTAATTGTTGTAAGCATAATGGTTTAAATTGGGCAATGACCCTTTTAATTGTTTGTGTTAATTTTTTTAGAAGTCGGTATTGGGCCACATGAGCCTATTTTCAAACTATTACTTGAACACTTTATGTCTAGTTTTATTCAGTTTAGTCCATGAGTTTTGATGAGATTTATCATGTTTTATCTCCTATTGATATATCTTGGTGTGTCCATGAGATTGATAGATAATTCACATGTGATTATAATGTTGATGAGACTTGTCAGATGATAAATCAATAATGTCCTAGTTCTCGGTGGTCGACACATGTAGTGTCTTGATAATATATTTAATGACTTATGGGTGTACCTCTCCATGTATGACCCAGATGTGATAGAAACGAAGAACTAAGAATTGGGGTGACACATGAGCTTTGATTCCACCTTTGGTATCAGAGTAAACATTTTTCCATGTGAGCTATAGCCTAAGCTTTGATATCACCTTTGTAACACCCCGCTTCCCCCTTGTGGCCCACACCAATCGATTTCGATTCAGAGGGAAAAAATTACAAAAGTTTCCTCAAGTTAACAAATAGTAACAATTGACACATTAACGTCATACACAATTAATACAATATCAATCATCGTGGCCATTTGGGAGGCGACTGTCACTTTATCTTTTCTTTCTATCTTTTGTTCCAATATTATGAAACTTCCTATGACATATTAACTCGTGCAAATCTCACATAAAATACTTTGAAATCTTTAAATGAAATAAATTAATATCATTACTTGAAAAATCAATTTCAATATTCAACGGTTAGAATGACCTTTGAACTTATTCAATAAAATAACTATAAACTGAAAATGAAACTAGGATCACCATGCCCAATTTTAGCAAAGTTTTGAATCTAGAAAGGAAAACTCCTATGTAGCCTTTGATCTTTAATTTTCTGAAATGTTAGAAAAATGGGTAAGCCCAAGAGCCCAATAGATCATTCCAAAAATTTAAATAATTATTTCAAGAAAATAAAACATAAATGTTTAGAATTTTATAAATTAGGTGATTCAAACAATAATTTGTTATCAGTTGACGTTAAGATTGAAAGGAATCTGCCTTAATGTTTGAAAATCTGGGGAGTGAGGTTTCAAATGCTCAAACCCTTCATCCATGAAGTGGGGTTCCAAATTCTCAGTTTACCAATCGAGGACGTGAGGTTCCAAAAGCCCAATTCTAAATCAAAATCAAACAATTGGCAAGTCAGGCCTGGGTTGGAACATTCACGATGACACTTAATGGCCAGTCATCGTGTCGGTACGTAGTTATAATCTTTATTAATATTTTTTAATGATGAATCATGTTGATAACATATTAAATCATATAGGTCTTTCAATGATAAAACACATGAGCATCATAAACAAAGTAGTCATCATCCTATAGGCATGTTACTTGATCAATAATATGACATAGATCATGATATCACTCTATCCCTTGAAAACATGCATCACCATTCATTAATCATATAAATTCAACCATCATGCATAACATGTATGTTCAATTTAAAGCATAGTCTTAGACTAATAAACATACATTTATATTTTATTTTAATCAAAATAATAAGTTAAAATATGGAAATCATATCAACCTTATGTGTTTAATTCATTTTTGTCCTTATACCATGATTCTGAGCATTTTTAAGCCTTCAACCTTTTTTTTTCACTCAAAGAGAAAACAAAGACTCTTTTTCTCTTAGGTTAGAAAAGAACTAAGAAGAAAATGAAAAAGAGAAGGCCAAGAAGACTTTTTTTTTTCTCTTGAGCTAGATGTAAATTAAGAAGAAAATAAAGAAGAAAAGAATAAGATGGAATAATTTGAGGGGAAGACAAAGGTGGCATTTATCGGCATCATTAGCCAACCACTCTATACCACTACCCATATCTTAAGATTTGTGGGATATTTTTATCTTATTTTATTTTAACTTTAGCAATGATATTATTTGTTATTTAGCTATTGATTGTGACACTTAGGATAGTGATTTTTTTTTCTTTTTCTTATTATATTTATTTTTACCTAATTTTAATTAATTAAATTTTTTCCTTTAGTACAAAATAATAATATGTCATAAATTGAATTATTAATAACTATCAATACTATAAGATCATTAAGTCACATGTATTATACTTTAATTAAATTAGACATTTTTTAGACAAATACAATTTATCTCCTTTAATTTAAATGTTCATAGGACATATTTTTAATTCAAGTAAATTATATTAATTTAATTCATGTCATTTTTTTACGATATTTCCTAGACATTTTACTTTGTTCTATTTTTTTGGATTATTCTTATATTGCTTTTATAATAACACGGGTGTCTAGTCTCATGTGAAATTACCGTTTTAACCTCCAATAGTAAAATTACTGTTTTACCCCGATTAGTTCAAATAACCTTCTATGCTTACAGTCATTCACCATTTCACATGATGTTGGTTTATAGTTCACTTTTCATGTGAATTAACCATTTTACCCTTAAGTAGCAAAATTACTGTTTTGGCCTTGGATGACAAAATTACTATTTATTCTTTGGGTATTTAATGTGTTTTCACAATTTAATGAACTCATTTATTAATTTATGTATTCTTTTTTTATTTCAAGAATTTAGTGTATTACAGTAATGACTGGGCACAATCAACCTCATGCCTACTTTATCCTATGATCACTCCATAGTCTTAGGTAAAAAAATAATCATTTATATTAGAGCTCAAACTTAGAAACCCTCCACCCCTTAACTCATGCTTATTGGTCTTTGGGATTGTTTGAAGGAAATTCCTTCCTTATTTTAATAAAACTTCTTTTTCTAAACATGCAATATTTCAAGCACAAAAATAATGATATTTAATATCCATGCAATTCATATAATAAAAACGAACATGTGAAGCATTGCACACAAATATAAAATTTCACCAATCTGTTCACAAACATGAAAAACAATATATATATATATATATATATATACACACACATATACATGAATAATGTGCTTGTACAAACGTATCCATATATAAATAAATAATGTACACATATTTGTGAATAATATAGGCAATTTACACGTTTATATATGTATATACACACACACACACACATATATATATATATAGTCAATGCATGAAATGTTATATTATATCCTCCTATCATTTATTTCATTATAGGAACTTATATATACTATTATATATACAATCGGCTCCTATATACGTTACCCATATATTACTTGTGTATAAATATGTGTGTAATCGATTTTCCCAATTATATATATAGTATTTATATTTATTAATCAGTTTCATCATATTAAACAATATAAATTTATTACGTTGCTTTTAGATGCTCTCTCATTATTCTTCGACAACTTTAAGATTTTAAAAAAATTTTAAATGATTTAAAATATGGACAATATAGGATTTATATAAAAAACTTTAATGTCGTCTCCCAGTTGTATTATAATACGTAATTTTTTTGTATTTATCTATTTATTTATTTATTTTATTTTGTTATGAGCCCACCAAATTATATATACATATATATCTTTTTTTTGGGCCGTTATACCAGCAAAAAACAAATACCAAACAGGGTGAATAGGCGAATAAAATGATAAATCATTCTTGTCGTCATAATGTATGTATATACGCATTTAGTTAGCAAGGGAACTGTTACCAAGTGCTATGTGATCTATATATTTAATTTGCAAACTACCTCTCGCGAAGTGTTGATTTGGCTAGAAAGAAAAATCACAATGTATTTCAATTGTTATTCAATTACAAAAGCCTTATTGTTATTTCAAGTATTAATTGATTGTATGTGTGATTCGTCTTTTAGTTAGCTTAAAGTAATTCATGCAAGTTTAAAACAATACGTGGAAAATGTTTTCTTTGTAAAACAATCTGTATGAAATGTCCACGTAGATAATTAGTATAGCAACTTGGGTGTGAGTGGTATAATTTTTAGCAATTAAATATTTGTAAATTAGTTTATTATTTTTGGCATAATGAGGTCAAAAATCCTATATATAATAGATTTTTTTGAAAAAAAAAATCTATGATATAAAAAAGCTAATAGTCTTTTTTATTATTTTAATAAAGATAAGACAAGGTGACACTCTCTATCTTATGTTGTTTATCTTAATCATGTGCTGAAAGGTTTGTCCTTCATTCTTGCTAAAGATGTTCTATTTAAAGGCTTTAAATTTCTAAATGGAGGCTCAAATATTTCTTTCTTTCTTCTTTTTTTTTTTTTTTTCCTGCTGATGTCACGCTTTTGATTTGCAGAGAACGAAGAAATGATTTTTTAAGTGATAGCAAATGTCCTTCAATAGTATTATAACACAGAGATAAATTCTTAGAAAAGTAAAATCCTTGCTTGGCTAGTCTAAAAATGTGAAAGGTAGGAAAGAATTCAACTTTGTTATATGTTAGTAATGTCTAACTTGAATAAAATAGCATATACTTTTGAGTTTTTCAAGATTAGTTGTTTTAAAACATTTCATTGCGGGGAAAGGATAATGAAAACCTATTTGTTTTATAAAAGATCTTTTTTTTATGTTATAGGCAAGCCTAAGGGATCCTATCTCATTTCATTTCTTTCTTTTTCTAAATATGGTTCGTTAACATGAAATAAGAAAATAAAGTGCAATAAAAAAAATAAAATTTATAAATAAATTTGATTAAATAAAAAAGATTAAAGGTAAGTAGTAAAATATATGTAGGGAGCATATTCAGTAAAGGATTGTATGGGTGCTACAGTTATGGAGATTAAATATATTTTCATATGATTGAGTAGAAAAAAATCTCGAGGCTTGTTGAAAATACTAGGTCGATGCATACCAATATGTGACATCATATTCATATATAAAACTAAATAAAACAATGTTAAAAATGATATATAAAATAAAAATAAAATTAGTTGAATTTGATTTGATGCATGTGAAATGATTTTGTAACTGAATAGTAATCATTATTTTGATAATATGTAAAATATTTTTATATAATATAAAACTTTATTAAAACAAAATAATTTAATTTATAGCATTGCATGTTTATGGAAATTTCATAAAATAATTTTGACACATGAAAGTATGTCAATTAACGTACCTAAATAGGTTATTGATATAACAACATTTTTATGTGTCTTAATTTTTGGGAAAAGACTTACAAGATCAATGGTTGTAGCAATCCTTGTTGGTACATGTCCAACATGAGATAAAAGACACAAAATTAGATAGCATAATAAATAAATAATTAGAGGTTGATACATTTCTCATTTATGTAATGAGGAAGCAAACTCACTCAATTATCTATAAGGATGAAGATGGTTTATGTTTTTGTAGAAATTGGATAATATTGAAACTAAATAAATGTTTATGCATTATATTATACAACTATGTTCTTTGTAATTCTATTTGCATATGATTTCAAAGTTTGATTTAAATTTTATATGTTTTATATGTGTGATATTTATGCAATGCTATAAGTTCAACTACTTACGAAGCTTGTTGTAGTTCATCCTATATATTCATTACTATTTTCCCTTAGGTTCTGATTGAAAGTGAAAATGAAAGGTGTTCGAATAATAATTATTAGTTTTTAACTTCTTTCAAGACACATGTTTTGTTGTCGAGTTGTAATAACTAAATAGACTTTGATTATTTTGATATATTGTAATACCCATAAGTTTGTTAAAAAAATTTCATGGTACTGTTTATCACTGTTCGTATACAACAAAATAGCAAACGATATACTGTTCACAATACTATTATTGTTCACATATGACAAAATAGCAAATGATGTACTGTTCACAGATGACAAGATAACAAATGGTATACTGTTCACAATACTATTACTATTCACATGAAGACAAAATACAAAACAGTGGCACTGTTCATATACTGTTCATGTTTGTCTTTTTTTTGCTTAAAAATTCTATATAAACTCTCCTCCCTGAGTATTTCATCCTCAAGCAATCTCTTCTCTTCTTGCTCTCGTAGCCATTTTCTTGGCACTTGCATTTCTTAGCTATTCCACACAACAACTATAGTCATAGGAAGGGGAAAAACCCAAAATACTGCATAGCCCCTACTTCTAGACATTTATGTTGGAGCAATCGGGACTCTACGGATCAAAGCAGGTGTAATGACCCTATCTCAGTTTATTTGTCTAGAATTTGAGGTATTAGGTTATTGAGAAAAAGAAACATGTATAGAAAAAGTTACTTTTCATATTAGATACTGCAGTACTATTTATAGATACTACAATACCATTCATGAATATTGTTCACATATACCATGGTATTATTTTCAGTATAGTACTGTTCACGATTATTGTTTATGACTATTGTTCATGATCGCTATTCACAACGACTGTTCACGACCACTGCTCATGACTACTGTTTACAAGTGTGATACTGTACATAGGTACTATTCATGAATAATTATTAAATCATATTTTAAAAAAGGTTAGATTCCTAAAACTAACAGTGTCAATCATTAAAGGTTGAAAACTCAAAACCAGTTGGAATAACAACATAAGAATTTAAGAGAGTCAACTATTAAGGTGGAGATGAATACCCTTACTCTTTAGTATTATTTTAGTTCTAAATACGAAGCATGATTGATTGTTTACTTTTACTAAATGTTTAGAAGCATGCTAGGGATATGTTTGACAGTTGTTGGGATGATTTCTTGTCTTTTATAGTGTTGGCAACATGCTATGTGATTCATAAGTATGAAATACTATTTAGATGATATGTTATGTATGCCTTATGAAGCTTATTAAAATGTTTTATTTATTTATATCTGAAATAATGATACTATGAGTATGCCAGTGGTCACTAAATAAGGATGATTAAGAGATCTAACCACATTTTGACATGGTGATGCTGACACTGTGGTCGTGGTCTGGTGTCATTGTGGGTGTTCCGAACCCGAGGCGGGTTTTAATGCTACTATGTAGTGAGATGAGATTGATCGTCGAGTTAAGACTTCACTCCTACGATAGGTTCATGAATAGGTAACTGGCTTGTGAGCCTTATTTTCAATATTTGGGGCCTAATGGGGGATTTTGAGGAACGTCCTTTCAATCTTAATGTAGACTTAAAGTAATTGAACTATTGAATCACATAATACTTGATAGGTGTTTGCATGTTTTGTATTTTGATTTTAATAATGCTTGAGATGTACTATGCATGATCCACTGGGCTCTCGAGCTCACCCCACTCATTCTTTTTCAGGTAACTATTGAAGATACCTGTACTGACAAGTAATGTGAAAACAATCATTAGTAGTAGTATACCTCACAGTTATGAGGAGGTTGTAGGAAATGACCTTTATTTTCTATTTTTTAGTCATAAGGCATATGACCCACCATATTTAGTTTTGTTTATCAGTTGGATGTCGGCCACTAGGCTAGACAATAGCTGTCTTATGAAAATTTGGCCATGGGGCCCACAAATTTGTTCTTAATTTTGATATTAATTAAAATTTTTTTTCAGTTATTATATGATCCTAAGTTTATTGATAATCTGTTTCTAAGTTAATTTATTTATGTACTTTTTGAACTTTGGGGATATGGCCTAGTGTAACCAGGAGATAAGATGATTGATGCAAGAAATAATAATATCTTGGTTCTCAAATAGAAAGCAAAAGTAACTGTGTACAAACGAAATTACGTCTCAAGCTATGAGACAAATACGTCACCTATGAAAAATGTGAAAGGTTCGGGAGATGGGGTATTACAAAGGTGGTATTAAAGCTCAGTTAGTAGAACTACTAAGCAGAGTGTCTAAACTTAGATAGAGTTGACTCAGATGAAGAGTCGGGAGCTTAGGCTGTAGCTCACAGAAAAAAAAAAAAGTTTAGTTAGATGCCAAAGGTGGTGTCAAAGACGAGGTAGAACTATAAGTTATGCCCTACTTCCTAATTTCGAATTGAAATTGTTTTGAATAACAAAGACTACTTTCAAAAATTGTACATGTATGTGTGTGTGTGTGTGTTTTAAAGGTTTTGTTTGGATATGAAGATTACAAGTTGAGTTGATAGTGGGTAAACTTTGTTCCAAGTAAAGTTAAACATTGAAAGGGAAATAGGTTATCCCGTTCAAAAAAGGTAGGTTATTTAAGCAGAGTTGGTATCGCCGCCTGATTTGGAGGTTGTCCCACCAGCTCATACAAGTGATTGGAGTTGAAGAACAAATAAAAAATCACTTTCCTATCAACTAAAAAGGAGGAAATATTATAACATAGGGCAAAGTGTTTACTAGAATACAAAGATGGTATTGAAAATTAACGTGGGTTGTCGGTTTGACTGAAGAACCTTTCGACTAAGAGATGAAACCCTAGGTCTAGAAGAAAGACCATAGGCAAAGACTTGGGTGTTGCAAGGGTGGCACAGTGGATCATAAATAAAAATTTTTAGGACATAGGTTAGAGATTGAAAACTTGTGAAACAAAACACTTGTTTGGTCAAGACACGATATTGGGATGATTCAATATCTCTGGTTTCTGTGTGGTATGAGACGCATAGGAATTCAAAGGTATGGAGGAATCGTGGACTTAAAAATCGATGAGGCATGTGTAGTGAATGATCAGTGACTTTGAAAGAGTTTTTTTCCCAATGCTTTGTTGGTATGGGATGGTCAAGTATAGCGGGGCTGGAGAGGCCTTAGTTGTTAAGACATTTGCAAAATTGGTTAGGTGTAGTGAGATCTCTGAGTAGAAGCTTGTGTTGATGGCAAGGGAAGTATGAGACGCTCGAACTCGGAGGTGCAAATGGAAGCTCAGAATTTTGCTATGCTAGCGTAAACTTGTATGATTGAATGATTAAGTGATTGATTGAATGCATGTTTTGCTTGTTTAAATTCATGACATGTATTTTGATTATAAAACCAAATTCTTGTATCCAACAACATTATAGAACCTTGAAAAATCTCAAAACATAACTGAAAATCATGAACTGATAGGTCACTAAACAAATTGAAAACCTAGAGACATGAATCTGGCGTCACGATAGCATGAACGAAACGAAAACTTGAAACGGCAGACATGACAAATGATTGATGAAAGGACGACTATTTTCTCAAGTATGAAAAATCATTTTGTATCACGAGGATAAGGAAATACGGGTTGTGTACCCCAGATTAATATTTTCCTTGAAACTTTTCCATTATGATACCTTATGGGATACTAAAATGACTTTTGACTTGTAGATAATGGTCGGATCCAAGAGATATCCATAAGAGCTGTTGCATTTGATGAAACTGAACATAGGAGTAACAGACTAATTAGATTGAGGCTCAGGTGGGGAATATATTGACTCCTAAGTTCTAGACAGAGATCACTAGGAGGGTCACAAAGTAGATCATGAGGGCATTGCCATTGCTATAGATATAGCCACAAGTGGCACCAAAGCTACAGGTACAAGCTCCACACTAGGAGCAAATTCTAATATAGCAGCCGAAACCTATGCCTGAAATCCCAGCTCGTCATGTGGCATAGGATGACACGGATGACAAAGAACAAAGTGCAATGATAATGGAACTAAATAAACTTTACCCATCTTATTTTGACGACACATCTGATTGCATGACGATGAACCACTAGCACCAAGAGCTAGATGAGCATCTGGACGTGTTAGAGGCAATGAGTCCCCGTAGAATTGTGCTAACCACCCATATTTTTAAGGGACTAGCTAGGAGTTGGTGGAGTATGCTGAAGGCATATTCGAACACCATTGTTCGATTGATGAACTGGTAAAAGTTTAAGGAGATATTTTATGAGAAATTCTTCCCAGAGGCTACATTGAGACAGATGCAGTCTGAGTTTGTTTAATTGACATAGAATCACATGACCATAACGGAATATGAGACCAAGTTTACTGAATTGGCCAAGTTTTTTCCTAAACTAATTAGGGAAGAAAAGATGAAGGCCAACAGATTTGCAGAGGGTCTAAAGATCGAGGTCTGAAAGGTGATAATATCGATGGGCCTAAAGACATACAAGGACGTCATAGAGAAAACATTACTATTGGAGCAAGAACTCAACTTTGAGCAGAAGTTGAGGAACAGGAATAAGAGACCGAACAATTGTAGAGACTACCAAGGTAATCAGAAGAAGCAAAATAAGAATCAACCTTAGAGGCATCAAAATAATGCTAGTCGGCAAACAAATGGCTCGAAGAGATGGAACATGCTTTAGTTGTGGCCAAAGAGGACATATTGCAAAGGATTGTCAGAATCAAGAAACACGAAGGCAAAACTAGAAGCAAGGAAATGGTTAGGGTGGAAATCAAGGTGGTCGTGTTCAACCGCAACCACAACAACGACAACCCCAGCCACAACAACAATAACAGGGCAAATTGAATCAAACCCGAGTGTTTGCTATAATGGATGGACGGGCAGACCCAATACTGGCTATCGAAGGTACATTCATGTTATTTAATGTTGCTGTAAAAATATTGTTTGATTTCGGTGTTACTAATTCGTTTGTGTCAGAAGACTTAGCTAAAATGTTATAGTTGGTAACTGTTACATCACTAGAACCATTGTAGGTATCCACTCCAATAGGAACTACAATAGTTGCCCAAAAAACATGTACATGTGAGTTAAGATTTGGGGACAAACTAACAATTGCCAACCTTAGATTGCTACTTTTCCAAGGATATGATGTGATAGTGGGCATGCACTAGTTGACTCAGCACCAAGATTAGATCAACTGCCCAAGATGGAGAGTCACATTGACCCTACCATCTGGTGAGATAGTAAAAATCAATGGGGATGTGTGGAGGTTACCATAGAGTCCTATGTCTGCCATGTTGCACTGTTTAAAACAAATTGAGGACTTCAAATAGTTGCTAGAGGAGGATATGGGGGAATCGAAATAGATTCAGGAAATACTGGTAGTTCAAGAATATGGAGACATGTTCCCAGACAATCTACTCAGATTGCTACCACACTGATAGGTAGAGTTCAAGATTGAACTACATCCAGACACTAATCCTATAGCTATTCATCCCTACAGAATGATCCTAGTAGTATTGATTGAACTAAAGATGCAACTGAATGAACTCCATGAGAAGGAATTCATTAGACTTAGTGAATCACCATTGGGAACCCCAATATTATTTGTGAAAAAGAAACTCAGATCCATGAGGTTTGTGTATCGATTATTTAAAATTAAATCAAGTGACAGTAAAGAATAAATATCCCTTGTCAAGGATAGATGTTAGTTGCACAGTAGGTTAACATTAGTATAGGTGATTTATTGCATTTTATAGGAAATAAAAGGAAATTTAGGTGAAGTTTCGCATAATTAGTAACATGAGCATGTAAGTTAGGGGCTTGCATTGTTTATTGCGTTATAAGCGTTGTTTTCAAGATTTAAAGCTTTTGTATGAGAAAGTGATGTTTGGAGAAGGAAATCTAGTATATTGCAAGTTCAAGGTGAAGCCAAAGGAGAAATTGCATCACATAAAGGCAAAAAGAAGAGGAAACCATGAAGAAAGAATCAAATGACCGCGGTCGAATAACCGATGATCGAGGTAGCCGAAGGAAAAACAGAACAATGTTAGAGCTCACTGGTGACCGTGGTTAGTCAATCAGTGACCGTGGTCGATCAATTAGTGACCGCGATAACTAGAATGTGGATCATGGATAGAAACAGTGGACCGTGGTGCACAGAACAAAGGAATCTAGGTTTTCATTAGAGAACAATACTGACCGCGGTCATTGATCGTAGTCACACGATTAATTGTCGGGTTTCTCATATTTTTAGGGTTTGTTTAGTGCGGCACTATAAATAGGAGAGGTGATTAAAGCTAAAACATACCTAATTCGGAAAAACTCACTTGTGACGGCTGAAAGAGGCAAAAATCAGTGTTTCAAGAAGGGATTGAAGATTTTTACCAAGTTTTGAGTATAATTAAATTTTTTCTTCATTGTTTAATGTTTTCTATTACTTTCATGTCAAGCTAATTAGTTTTCCTTGTCTGGAATGTGATGACCAATGTATAAACTGTGATCTCTTGTTGATGCAATTGATTTAGAAACATTATTCTACGTTGTGTATGCTTAATGTTGTGTTTATTGGCCATAGACATGATGAGCTCAAGGCATTAGACTAATTTGGGAGAGAGGTCTAATGGGTGGTTATCACAGTATAGACTTAGAATAGTTGATTAACCGGAGGGTTGTTAACTTATCTGGGGAGTCGCACAGGACTTTTGATTATACAACATTAGGTTGTTGATTAAGCACCTCTGGAGAGGGCATTATAAGACAACTCTAATAGACATTAAAGCACCTCGAGAGAGGGTTTCAATTACAGGTGCTAGAACTCATAATGTAGACATTTCATGATCTAAAATGAGAATCACAGCTATACGACAGCATTTACTATCCTAGACAACCATTTTATAAAGTTTTCTTAAACAAAGTTTAATCACTTTCAATAGAATAGAGTTTTATTCAGAGATTGATACACTCACTTCAATTATAGCCTTGATAAAATGAAAACCAGCATTAAATTGGGATTTAAGGTATTTTATTAAACCCATTTTTCCTTGAGGACGATATTCGTTCTCACTGGTTAATACTTGTGTGAACCTGTACACTTGCAGGGTAAACAACAAGTTTTTGGCACCGTTATCGGGGAAAATACAGTGTTAAATATCTTAAAACTAGTTGAACTTGGTTTAATCTTAGTCAAGGCAATTTTATTTTAATTTTTACATTTAACTTGGTTGTTCTCTAAATTTATTAAAGATCATTGAATACACTTGATCTTGTGTGTGTTTTCGGTGTTTCAGGCTTGTATGAGTAAATGTCCTTGTGATCCTTATGATCCAAATTTGCTAAAACCAATTCATCAGATTCGGTTGGAAGCTCAAGAACGAGTGCCAACTATGGTTGATAGTGGATGATCTGGTGCGGGGAACAATAGAGAAGCACCATTAAGAGACTTCTTCAAACCGATTCTGAACAACAATTATTCGGGCATAGCAAGAACACCGATAAATGCAAATAACTTCGAGCTGAAACCTTCTTTGATTACCATGGTGCAGCAACAACAGTTTGGAGGCTCAGCTATTGAGATTTGCGATACTGTCAAGATGAACGAGGTAACTGAAGATCAGCTTAGGCTGAGATTTTTCCCTTTCTCTTTAAGGGACAAAGCCAAAAGTTGGTTGCAAACTTTGCTTCCCGGAAGTATTACAACATGGGAAGAAATGGGTCAATTGCGGGGTGAAATTAGTTCCTTCAAGCAATTTGACTTTGAATCACTGTATGAAGCTTGGGAAAGGTTCCAAGATCTATTGAGGCATTGTCCGCAGCATGGATACCTCCCTTGGCTCCAGATTCAAATGTTTTATAGTGGACTTACGCCACCAACCAGGGTTTTGGTACATTTAGCAGCTGGAGGTTCATTGATAGGAAAGTCCACCACGAATGCCATTCAACTGATTGACGACATGGCAGCTAATGCGTATGGTCATGGTACTAAAAGAAGAACACAAAAAGAGTGAGAATTCATGAAGTGGACTAAATTAGTGTTTTGCATGCTCAAATTGCTACTATGACTCATCGATTGAATTTGGTAGAAGAGAAGAGTAGTAGTGGACAGTTTCAAAATCAGCAAACTCAGCAGGTGTAGTCTATTGCTGAAGCTAAAAAGACATCCTATCATGGAGAAGCTTCCATTGAGCAAATGAATGCAATGAACAGATTCAGTGGATACCAAGGACCAGCTGGGGGGTATAATGTCCTTAAGTACTATCATCCTGGAATAAGAAATCATGAGAATTTCTCATATGAAAACAGCAGGAACATTCAACTTCCACTCGAATTTGTGCTTCAAGAGCCCTTACAGGATAAAAAAACAATCTTTGAAAGATAAGCTTGATGAAATGATGAACATGCACACAAGATTCTTCAAGGAATTAATTAGAAGGGTAGACAAAAATGACACGAGAGTTTCTGGCATTGAACTTCAAATTGGAAATATGAATGCCACAGTTAAAAGTTTAGAAAGTCAAGTGGGACAATTGGCGCAGATAGTGACAAACTAGCAGTGGAGTTCATTTCCAAGTGACACTCAAGTAAATCCAAAAGAGAGCTGCAGTGCGGTGATTACTAGGAGTGGCAAAGAAGTATCAAGCCCACCATATTCAACTACGCCATTCGTTGAAGCTGAAGAAGTTGTTAGCTATGAGATGAACGTTGCAAAGCAACCAACAGTTCAACATGAAGAACCTACAAAATCAAAAGGGAAAGCTAAGGAGAATGCCATTCAAGAGGGTAAAGTCTTTGAATCTCCACCATTACCATTCCCTCAAAGGTTCCAAAAGAAGAAGATGGATAAACAATTTGCTAAATTTCTAGAAATGTTCAAGAAGATTCATATAAACATTCCATTTGCAGACGTTTTGCAGCAAATGTCTAACTATGCAAAGTTTATGAAGGAGATTATGTCTAAGAAGAGGAAGTTAGAAGATTTTGAAATGGTAAAGCTTACAAAAGAATATAGTGCTATCCTACAAAAGAAACTTTCTCAAAAATTGAAAGATCCAGGCAGTTTTACCATACCATACAACATAGGTTCTGAAATCTTTGAGAAGGCGTTATGTGACCTTGGGGCAAGCATTAATCTGATGCCTTTGTCAGTATGCAAGAGGCTGAGAGTGTCAAAAATCAAGCCAACCACAATCACCCTTCAACTAGCAGACAGATCCTTAACATATGTTGTCATTGATGATGTGTTAGTTAAGGTGGATAAGTTCATATTTGCAGTGGACTTTGTAGTTTTAGACATAGAAGAAAATTGTGAAATATCACTAATCCTTGGGAGACCGTTCTTGGCTACAAGGCTTGCACTCATAGATTTCCACAAAGAAGAATTAACCTTGAGAGTCAATAAAGAAAAAGTTGTTTTCAATCTCTACAAAGCAATGAACTACCCTGATGATTTGCATGAATGCAAAAGGGTAGAAGTTCTAAACTCATGCATTGTTGAGGTGGTCGATGAATTGAGTTCTCAAGATGAGTTGGTGGGATGTATCTCTCGTTCACTGTCTTTTCCCCAATCTATGACCGAGGATGAGAAGCTAATTGTGTTAGCTTTAGAAACATGCCTACAAGAGCCTAACAGTTTAGAAGCATCATTATCTGAAGTCCATCAATCCGAAGGTGTTCAAGAAACTCTTAGGACAGTTGATCTGAAACCGCTTTTAGAACATTTGAAATATGTTTATTTGGATGAAGCACATTCACTTCCGGTTATTATCTCCTCTTCATTGACCCCTGTTCAAGAAGAGAAGTTGTTGAAAGTGCTGAAAAACCACAAAGCTGCTATAGGATGGACCATTGAACATATCAAAGGGATAAGTCCAACCATTTGTATGCATAAGATCTTAATGGAGGATTCACATAAGCCTACAGTGGAGCACCAGTGAAGACTTAACCCTATCATGAAGGATGTGGTGAAGAAGGACGTGATGAAATGGTTGAATGTATGAATTATTTATGCAATATCATATTCGCCATGGGTTAGCCCCATTCATATTGTACCCAAGAAAGGAGGTATGACGGTTGTCACAAATGATAAAAGAGAGACAATTGTTTCAAGGACAACAACAAGATGGTGTGTGTGTATAGACTATCGGAAGCTAAACAAAGCTACCCGCAAGCATCACTTCCTTTTGCCATTAGTGGATCAAATGTTGGATCGGATTGCTGGATATGATTTTTATTAATTCTTCGATGGGTACTCAGGGTGCAATCAGATAGTCATTGCACCAAAGGATCAAGAGAAGATAACTTTCACTTGCCCATATGGAACTTATGCATTTAGGAGGATGCCTTTTGGTTTGTGTAATGCACCAGCTACCTTTTAGAGATGTATAATGCCAATTTTTGCAGATATGATTGAAGACATCATGGAGGTATTTATGGATGACTTTTCTGTGTTGGTGCAACATTTGATGAATGTCTGTTTAATCTGGAAAGAGTCCTTTCTCGTTGTGAAGAGAAGAACCTAGTTCTTAATTGGGAAAAGTGTCACTTCATGGTTCAAGAAGGTATTGTTTTGGGCCACAAAGTTTCTGTTAATGGTCTTGAAATGGATAGGGCAAAGATTCAAGCCATTGAAAAGCTGGTACCTCCAGTGACAGTGCGAGAGGTGAAAAGTTTCTTGGGGCATACGGGTTTTTATCGAAGATTCATTAAGAACTTCTCCCAAATCACTCAAATGTTGTGTAATTTGCTAGAAAAAAAGCTGAGTTTAATTTCACAGTTGAGTGTATTGAAGCCTTCAACACACTTAAAAGAGCTTTAACATCTGCTCCTATCATGTCTACACCAGTTTGGGGGGAGACATTCGAAATCATGTGCGATGCTAGTGACTATGCGGTTGGAGCTGTTTTAGGACAAAGACGTAATAGAATGTTCAGAGTTATATGCTATGCAAGCAAAACGTTAGATGATGCTCAAAAGAACTATACTACCACTGAAAAGGAGCTGTTGGTTGTTGTATTTGCATGTGACAAGTTCAGATCGTACATTGAAGGATCACGTGTCAAAGTCTTCACCGATCACGCAGCTATCTGCTAGCTCTTTGCAAAGAAGGATGCAAAACCCAGATTGATAAGATGGATCTTATTGCTGCAAGAGTTTGATGTAGAGGTGATAAACAAAAAGGGTACAGAGAACGTGGTAGCAGATCACTTATCTCGCTTGTCCAATGAGGCAAATTCAGATCCAACGAGTATAGTAGAAGTTTTTCCTAATGAACACCTCTTGATTGTCAGTGACAGTGCACCATGGTATGCAAATTTTACCAATTATAAAGCTATGGGCGCTACTCCACCAGATTTATCTCAAAGCCGCCTAAAGCACTTCATGCAAGAAAGCAAGTTTTATCTCTGACATGATCTCCTTCTTTACCGGAGATGTGCTGACAAAGTGATTCGTCATTGCATTCTAGAATCTGACTTTAACAAAGTCCTTCATGATTGTCATGCTTCACCCTATAGTGGCCATTACAACCATCAACGTACAACAAGGCGTGTTCTTAAGAGTGGATTTTATTGGCCAAGCATGCTAAAAGATGCCTATCAATTAGTGAAGACATGTGAAAACAAGGAAACATCTCTAGAAAAAATGAGATATCTCTCACTTCTTTTGTAGAGGTTGAATTGTTTGATGTTTGGAGCATAGATTTCATGGGACCTTTCCCACCGTCAGATGGGCAAACAATATATATTGCTTGCTGTTGATTATGTCTCTAAATGGGTTGAGGCAGTAGCTACATCGAAGAATGATGCTAGAGTCATGTTGAAGTTTCTCTCTTGCAACATCTTTTCCTATTTCGGCACTCCTAGAGCAATTGTGAGTGATGAAGGTACACACTTATGCAATAAAATTTTCAATAACCTTCTCACTAAGTACGGTGTGCGACACAAGGTTGCATTACCTTATCATCCACAGACTAACGGGCAAGCTGAAGTGTCTAACTGAGAAATCAAGTCGATATTACAGAAAACGGTTGGAACAAACCATAAGGATTGGGCTCTAAAATTGAATGATGCATTGTGGGCATACAGGACAACATTTAAGACGCCCATTGGCATGTCTCCTGCCTTGTGAATTAAAACATAGGGCTTACAGGGCGATCAAGAAGTTGAATTTTGATGCAAAGGCATGTGGAGAAAACCATTTGCTACAACTTGTTGAACTCGAGGAGTTTCACCGTGATGCATTTGAGAGCAACACCATTTACAGGGAAAGAACAAAGAAATGACATGATCAACTCATTGAGAAAAGGGGGTTAAACCTAACCAACAAGTGTTGCTATTTAACTCAAGACTCCCGTTGTTTCCAGGCAAACTTAAGTCTCGATGGTCGGGACCTTTTCTAGTTACTCAAGTCTTCCCATATGGTGCAGTGGAAGTGCAAAGCTTGATGGATGGCCACAAATTCAAAGTGAATGGTCAGAGATTGAAGTTTTTCTACAGGGGACCAAAACAGACTGTTGAAATGGCAGTACTTAATGATTGAAACGTCGTATCCTCGTCGAGCTAACAATATTAAACATAGCGCTGAGTGGGAGGCAACCCACTATTGAATTAGATTTTTCGAGTGCGCTTTTGATTGTTTTCATGTGTTGAGTTCTATTTTTCTAGGATTTAATTGAAGTGATAAGTTCCAAATAGTTTAGGATTGAAAATGGGGTAACATCAAACTAGTTACCGCGGTCCACAGGATCATTGATTTTGTGTACCACGGTCAACAGAGAGTACAAGAATGGATATCGTCCAGTTATCACGATCCATAGAACACTATGCTTCTGTGTACCGCGGTTACCAGAATGCCACTGTCTCTGCAACTTTATGTTCTGCGATCACCAGAAGCATATGCTTCTTTGTACCGGGGTCACTAGAATGATCATTTTTGCACTTTCCATGTACCGCGGTCCAAAAACTTTGAACATTCCTTCGGACTGCAGTAGGCAGAAACCAAGAGTCACACCGTTTTCAAAATTCATACATGGACCGCAGTCCATAAAGCACTGACTGCGGGGCATGCGTCATTTTGCATCAGATCGCGGTCATTTTACTTCATTCTATTCCGAAATTTTTCAAGTCTCTCTGTGGCTTTTCGTTTCCCCTTCAAATTTCAAAGGTTCTTCTCCTTCTCCAAAAATAATGTAAGTGTTTTTACCCTAGTTTTCATTATTCCTTTGCTTTATTTTCATCTTTAGATGGGTTTTAGGAGTTGAATCTCATTTTTCTTACTTGAAATGGTTTGCTTTACTCAAAACTCTTCAACTTCCTACCTTTTCCGTTAATGTATGAATGATTGCTGATATATTAGAGGTAAAGGCTTGCACAAATCATTGTTTACGAGTATTTCAGGTTATTGTTTATTTTGTTTCAATGCGATGAAGCGTGTTTCATAGACATTTTGATTGAATATAGTAGAATTGGAATAAGTTCATGGTGAAGTTTGCCTTTTGCTTATTTTGATAAACACTTTTTATGTTGTTGATGATTGACGTGTGGACTAATGCACTTTAACTTGTATAGAATGATTTTTGTATTAAGTCTCAATGGCCAAACTATTGTAAGAATTTCACTGTTTTCCTTGCCAACTATTGCTACTGTTGCAGGCCTCCAAGAATGAAACACCCCGCCTCTAAGGGGAAGCAGCCAATGCCACCTCCACCGCCTGGAGATCATAACCGCTTCCGAACGGCTGCTGCAAAGTAGCAGTTCAACCTTATCCGCTCCAATTGCCATCTTATTCCTGAGCAGGGAATCATGCTATGCAGGAGGAATCCAGCATTGGCATTGATGCGGTGGTGGCCGCTCGACACTAGGAGCGGCTTATTCAGGCGCCTTCTTCTATAGTGATTCTGGTGGTACAAGAGTTCTACGCAAATGCTCCGGATAAGGAGGGTACTGCAGTATGGGTCCGTGGGAAATGGGTTCAATTCAGTGCAGCAGCTATCAATGAAGTCTATGGCCTTCCTGCTAACTCATCGGATGAGTATTACAACAACCTTATGTAAAATATAAGCTCTTATTTAATTAGTTCTACTGTAAACAATCTTAACAAATTAACATTAAATATTTAAGAAGTAGAGTTATCAAACAAGCACTAATCCTCGTTTAATACAATTTACATATGTACAAAAATCACATACATACACATGTCAACAATCGGCCCGTTAATTTGGTGAAGACTATAGTTCAGAACCCGGCTAAGGTTTGGTTGTATTTAGTTTGTGCTAATCTTCTTCCTTCCTTAGCTATTAACAAGGTCATCGTAGAGAGAGCTGTATTAGTGTACTGTATTATAAAAGGGCTCCCAATCAACGTTGGGATAATCATTTCCAACTCCATCTAGTCTACCATTGATAAGACCAATTCGGTCTTCCCCACCCCACCCTCATCACTAAGCTATGCAGGAGAGCTGGGGTCATGTGGGAGAAGAGTGAGCCCCTGCTGAAGATGAAAGATCATATTGCTGTGAAGATGCTCACTTCCACTGTTGCAAAGAGGCACCGGGCCTCTACCGAGTCGCCTCTGCCAGCTGCTAATCCAGCCACTTCTACACCTACTTCTGCTCATCCTACTGACGCACCACTGTCTTCTTCGGCTGCTGCTGCGCCCTCATCTTCTAAGCATATCATAATGCACTAGATGACATATCTCACTCAATGGCACCACCGCAAGGATCCGAGTATGGCACAGGCTTATCCTCCTCCTTCTTGTTGCCTACCCTACATGGCCATGACTTGTCGTGCGCCACCAGAACCCCCGACTCCACCAATAGGTGACGATAAGGATGTTGAGGACGATGACGGCAGGGATGTTAATGATTTCGTTACTGAAGCAGAAGTCATTGGAGATGACCTCTGAGCCCCAGTTTCCTTTCTTTCTTTTTGTCTTTTCTGCTTTACAAACTTCACTCTTGTGACTATGGATAATTATTTTGCTGATGCATTACTTTTTATTGATGGTCCTACCCGTGTACCAAATTTTTGTGCTCTCCAGACTAATTTCTCTATTTCTGAATGCATGTCTTGCTGTGTTCTTTTCCATGTATGCGAATTAATGTGCTCTTGAGGACAAGACAACATTCAAGTTTGGGGGTATGTGCTTAACGCCTCAACACACAGTAGGTAAGTTTAGTTTTTGTTTAGTTTTGTTAGTTTCTGTCAATTCCACAATATTTTCTTCCTTAAATCATTTGTTTTACATATTTTAAAAGCATTTAGGAGGTCAATTAGGAAAGCATTCGGTTAGATTGTCCATGCCATACATAAATAATAATAATAATAATAATAATAATAATAATAATAATAATATGAATAATAATATGTATATATACATATATAATTGTGTATATATTTTCACTGGGTGACCTAAGAAATTGTAAAATTCCTGCAGTATGGTGAAACAAAGATCTAAGCTTTCTTCAACTAGTCTGTGTACTTGGTTTGTCAAAAATTTGACTTTAACGGACCCCTTAAGTCCTAGGTAGATTGAGAATCCAAGGCTGAGAAAGTGAGGAGTAGAAACCAACTACAAATGGAGAGAACTTCTCTCAGACCCTTGAAATGATCAAATATGTCTTAAACACTGCTTAGGAATGACTTTAAGAAGGAAATGAAAAAGGCCAGCATTGTTTAAGTCTTAGCCTAAAGGCCAACCCCAACATTTATAATTCCTTGTAACCAGTTTTGAACCTTATAGCCTATCTTCTTGTTTTGAGCCTAAATGTATGTATAAACATTCGATCCTTTTGTGAATATCTCAGATGAACCTAATTGTGTACATTCATAGTTTTAATACTGCCTATTCTGATGATGTGAAAGAAGGAGGGGGTGCTAATACATGTGTTTTTTAATTTTTGTTTCAGTTCTTTACACTATTCTATAAAAAATAAAAAAATAAAAAAAAAGAGAGAAAAAGAAGAGTTATAAGTATTCAGTACTTCCATATTGTCAATGATAACCAAACTTTCTACCTTTATATGAGTATACATGGGAGTACAAGTTGGATTGCTCAAGATGAAATAAGTTTGGGGGAGTCATGAAGATAAGGTTGTGAGAATGAAATAAAACAAAGGATTGAACAAAAATGATCAAGCTATACAGAGAAAATCAAACAAATTAGGTTGGCATTATTGCTATGAGTGTACACTGGAGTCAGATTTAAATTCCTATTACACTTGTACCTTAAATCAGACCACGTTACAACCTAAAGAAAAGACCTCTGATCCTGATTAAAGTTTGAACTGAATAGAAGATAGATAGAAGAGAGAATTAAGTGGGTCTGTGTACCTAGGTATTAGGAAATGATCTCTGTGAGTGGGATGGTGCCTTTAAATCACCTACAAGTCTAAGATGATTGAGATATCGGTAGATGAGAAGGTGAAGTTAAAGAAAAATGGTTGATGAGCTGAAAATCTAGACAACCTGAATGACTTTAGGGATGTGTTAATGAATCATACTACAAGAATGGAAGATAGAGGTCACAATGATGAGTGAAAGAAAAATATAAATGCGTTTTTATGGCATGGGTAAGCTCCTTAAAGTAGAGTCGTTGTTCGAAGATGAACAACAATCTAAGTTTGGGGGTATTTGTTAGTTGCACAGTAGGTTAACATTAGTATAGATGATTTATTGCATTTTATAAAAAGGAAAATTAGGTGAAGTTTGGCATAATTAGTAGCATTAGCATGTAGGTTAGGAGCTTGCATTGTTTTATTGCATTATAAGCGTTGTTTTCAAGATTTAAAGCTTTTGTATGAGAAAATGATGTTTGGGGAAGGAAATCTAGTGTATTGCAAGTTCAGGGTGAAGCCAAAGGAGAAATTGCATCACATAAAGGTAAAAAGAAGAGGAAACTATGAAGAAAGAATCAAATGACCGCGGTCGAATAACTGACGATCGAGGTAGCCAAAGGAAAAACAGAACAATGTTAGAGCTCACTGGTGACTGCGGTCGGTCAATCAGTGACCGCGGTAGCCAGAATGTAGATCATGGACAGAAACAGTGAACCGTGGTGCACAAAACGAGGGAATCTAGGCTTTCATTGGAGAACAATACTAACCGCGGTCACACGATTAATTGTCGGGTTTCTCGAATTTTTATGATTTTTTTAATGCGAGACTATAAATAGAAAGGGTGATTAGAGCTAAAATATACCTAATTCGAAAAAACTTACTTGCGACGGCTGAGAGAGGCAAAAACCAGTGCTTCAAGAAGGGATTAAAGATTTTTACCAAGTTTTGAATATGATTAAATTTTTTCTTCATTGTTTAATGCTTTCTATTACTTTCATGTCAAGCTAATTAGTTTTCCTTGTCTGGAATGTGATGACTAATGTATAAACTATGATATCTTGTTGATGTTATTGATTTAGAAACTCTATTCTATGTTGTGTATGCTTAATGCTTTGTGTTTACTGGCTATAGACATGATGAGCTCAAGGTATTAGACTAACTCGGGAGAGAGTTCTAATGGGTGGTTATCACAGTATAGACTTAGAATAGTTGATTGACCGGAGGGTTATCAACTTATCTGGGGATTTTCACGAGACTTTTGATTATACAACATTAGGTTGTTGATTAAACACCTCGGAAGAGGGCATTATAAAACAACTCTAATAGACATTGAAGCACCTCGGGAGAAGATTTCAATTACAGGTGCTAGAACTCATAATGTAGACATTTCATGATCTAAAATGAGAATCACAAGCTATACAACGGCATGCACTATCCTAGACAACCATTTTATAAAGTTTCCTAAAACAAAGTTTAATCACTTTCAATAGAATAGATTTTTATTCAAAGATTGATACATTCACTTCAATTATAGCCTTGATAAAATGAAAACCAGCATTAAATTGGGATATAAGGTATTTTATTAAACACATTTTTTATGAGGACAATATTTGTTCTCAATGGTTAATATTCGTGCGAACCGATACACTTGCAGGGTAAGCAACAATAGATGACCTATTTGATCAATTGAGGGGAACCACTCATTTCTCTAACATTGATCTAAGGTCAGGATATCATCACTTGAGAATCCGAGAGTCAAATATACACAGGATAGCCTTTAAAACTTGAAACGAGCATTTCGAGTTCACCGTGATGTCATTTGGTTTAACTAACGCACCAGCTCCATATATGGATTTGATGAACCGAGTGTTTAGACAATACCTCTACCAATTTGTAGTGATGTTCGCAAATGATATCCTAATTTACTCTAAGACAAACGCTGAACATGTGGAACACTTAAGGATTGTTTTGGAGACACTTAGAAAAAAAAAACCAACTATATGCCAAGTTCGATAAGTATGAATTCTGGATGCAAACGATCAAATTCCTTGGCCATGTAAGATCAGCAGAGGGCATCTTGGTAGAACCCAATAAGATGGAAGCTGTCACAAATTGGAAGCAACCTAAGACTATGATAGAAATCAGAAGTTTCTTAGGCTTAGCTGGATACTATAAGAGATTCATCCAAGATTTCTCAAAGTTAGCCGAATCTATGACCAAATTAACCAGAAAAGGAGTTAAACTCAATTGAGATGAAAAATGTGAACAATCATTTCAAGAATTGAAGAGGAGATTAACTTCAGCCCCCATCTTAGTCACTCCTACAAATAGCGTTGGATATGTTTTGTATACTAATGCTTCGCAGAATGGGTTGGGTGCAGTGTTGATGCAAGAAGCAAAGGTTGTTGCATATGTTTCGCGACAACTAAAGGTTCATGAACAAAATTATCTAACACATGACCTAGACTTAGCAGCCATTGTATTTGCCTTGAACATTTGGAGACGCTATCTTCATGGTGAAAGATTCAATTTGTTTTTAGATCACAAGAGCCTGAAGTATATCTACACATAGAAGGAGTTAATTCTTAGACAACGGAGATGGATGAAATTCTTTAAAGATTATGACTTCCAAGTATATTACCATCCAGGAAAGGTCAATGTAGTGGCAGATGCCTTAAGTAGGAGATCTAACAAACAAAATGAGGAAAAATGTCAAATGTACCAGTTAATCGAAGATTTCAACCTGGGTGTTACTTCAGATGAGAAGTAGGTATGCTTTTATAACATGACTTGCTAGTCGAACCTCTTGCATCAGTTCAAAGAAGAACAAAGGCAAGATAAATGAATCATGACTCTAATCCAAAGAGTTGAATAGGGCAAACATACAAATATTAGAATCGACACCGAAGGTGAATTAAGACTTCGAGACAGAATATGTGTTCCTCAAGGTGGACAAAACATAAAGACCATATTTGACGAAGCCCATTAGACTAAATACACGATGCATCTAGGTGGTCACAAAATGTATTAGAACCTTCGAAAGAGGTACTGGTGGCGAAGAATGAAAAGAGATATCACTAAGTATGTCTCTAAGTGTCTCACCTGTTAGTAAGTGAAAGCAAAACATAGAAAGCCTATTGGATTGTTATAACCACTCTCAATCCCAAAATGGAAGTGGGATAACATTGTTATGGATTTTGTCAATGGGTTACCTCGAAATAGAAAAGGAGAAGATATCGTGTGGGTGATTGTAGATTGTCTCACTAAGGTGGCACATTTCTTGCCCATTAGAGCCTTAGATCAAGTCAATAAGTTGTGAGAACTATATGTAAAAGAAATAGTAAGACTCCATGGTGTACCTAAGACCATATTTTCACACAGAGATTATCAATTCACATCTCAATTTTGGTAAAGCCTATAGAAAGAGTTGGGCACCAAACTTACCATGAGCACCGCTTTTCGTCCACAAACTGATGGACAGTCTAAAAGAATCATTCAGATGTTAGAGGATATGTTGAGGTCTTGCATCCTTCATTTTAAGGGCAACTGCAGCAAGTATCTATACCTGGTCGAGTTCGCCTATAACAACAATTATCAGGTAAACATAAATATGGCGTCGTATGAAGCCCTTTATAAAAGACCTTGCAGATCACCAACCTATTGGGCCAACTTTGAAGATCATGTGCTTGTGGGGCCAGACTTGGTGGAAGAAATGAATAATCAAGTTAAACAAATCCAGAAGACATTGGCCACAACACAAAGTAGGCAGAAAAGCTATGCAGAAAAGAAAAGAAAACCTCTACAATTTCAAACAGGTGACAAAGTGTTTCTGAGGACTAGTTCTCAAAAAGGATTCAAACAGTTTGCGCATAAATGAAAGTTATCACCCAAATTCATCAGTCCTTTTGAAATACTCGAAAAAATTAGCAAAGGTGCCTACGAGTTAGACTTGCCAAATAGAATGTATTCGGTTCACAATGTGTTCCATGTGTCGATGCTGAGAAAATATGAATTGGATCCAATGCCACATACGAAGAAGCAGCTACCATAATTCTAGACCACAAGGTACAAAGCTTAATAACAAACGACATTCCCTTCTTCAAGGTTCTCTCAAGACATCACGGAGTAGAAGAGGCAACATGGGAGCTGAAAAGCAAGATAAAAAATAAATACCCAGATCTCTTCATCAGAAATACATGATCAGACAGCATCAAAACAAGTGCAAATTTCGAGGACAAATTTTATTTTAAGGGAGGTAGGTTGTAATACCGCAGATTGTTGAAAAAAAAAGTTGCATTACTGTTTATCATCGTTCATGTATGATAAAATAGCAAACAATGTACTGTTCACAATACTGTTATTGTTCACGTGAAGACAAAATACAAAACGAGGGTATTGTTTTCATACTGTTCATGTTTGTCTTTTTCTACCTAAAAATTCTATATAAACGCCCTCCCCAAGTATTTCATCCTCAAGCAATCTCTTCTCTTCTTGCTCTCATAGCCATTTTCTTGGACTCTTGCATTTCTTAGCTATTCCACGCAACAACTATAGTAATAGGAAGGAAAAAATCCAAAATACTGCATAACGGTGGTAAGAGCCTACTCATAGACATTTACTTTAGAGCAATCAGAGGAATATATGGATCAAAGTAGTTGTAATGGCTCTATCTTGGTTCATTTGTCTAGAATTTGAGGTATTAGGCTGCCAAGAGAAAGAAATATGTATGGAAAAAGTCACTTTTTGTATCAAACCATTCATGAATATTGCGATATTGTTCACGTGTACCATGGTACTATTTATGGTTGCAATGTTGTTCACGACTAAAATTCACAATCACTATTCACAATTGCTGTTCACGACTATTGTTCAAGACTACTATTCACGGGTGTGATATTGTACGTGGGTACTATTCATGAACAATTATTGTGCCATATTTAAAAAAACATTAGATTCCTAAAACTAATAGTGTCAATCTTTAAAGGTTGAATACTCAAGACAAGTTGGAACAACAACACAAGGATTCAAGGGCGTCAACTATTGAGATGGAGATAAATATGCATCTTCTTTATTATTATTTTAGTTTTAAATATGAAATATGATTGATTGTTTGCTTTTATTGAATGTTT
>JAJIYU010002573.1:0-29690 GCA_030144865.1 Tinospora cordifolia
CTGGATTTTCCTTTCTATCTATAGAGTGGAGTTCCCGAATTTTCTGTGATAAATCCGACCGTTGGATTTGAGTGAAAATTTCCAGATTTGATCTAAATCATTCAAGTGTTCTCTGAAATTTTTTTTTCACATTTTATGATCTCATTTACTATGGTTTTTGAGTGGAATCATAGAGATGCTCAAATCTGGTCCTATTTGTTCTATCTGCGCAGCAGGACTTCACTATTTTTCTGCTGTCAATACGTATATTGGATTTGCGCAATATTTTCCAGTTATGATCTAAACTTCCTAAGGTATCTCCAGAATTTTATTTCATGAATTTTGGACCCCGTTTAGTATATTTTCCAAGGGTGATATCAGGAAATTTTGGTTTTCCGGATTGCAAATGACAGACACTCAAACGGCAGCTTATTTAACCCCCTTAGACTTATCTATTTGAGACCAAATTTTTACACAGCATTCTTAGTTGTTTCATGAATATATCCTCCAAATTTCAGGAAAATCAGACACCTCTAAGTATTTTTAAAAATTCCTAACCAAGAGCACAAAATCACGGTACTTCTGCAGATTTTAAAAAAAAATTCTAAGTATCGGATTAGCATGTTCGGCAGCCTATTTCGCCATCCTTTTTGACGTGGTTCGAGTTCTCATTAGCTATTCCTCATAAAATAGAAAATGAAGTAGACATCAAAAGCTTTGAAAAGAGCCATATTACCTTAAAATCTGAGCTCGGACGAGGGAGAAATCGGCCTCGCAAAACTAGACGAACTCAATGGTTTGAATTTTCTGGGTTTTGCAGTGACGAATAGCTCCCCTTCAACGCTATTTTCGACATGTTTCAAGAGGTCATTAGGTATTTCTCACAAAATGAAAGTTGAAGTACACACTATAAGCTTCAAAATGAGCTATGGTACCTCAAGATCGGAGTTCGGATGAGTGAGATATTGGCCTCACAAAACTCGGACAACACACGTTTCTGGGTTTTTGCAGTCGCGAACAGCAAGATTTGTGGCCGTTTTTGCTCCAAATGGTCCGTGCTCGTGATCAATGGCTTAGACCTTCTTGAAGATGGTAGTCTGAGCTTTCCAACAACTATAACAACATGCAAATCTAAGGTGGGATGAGGGAGATACAAAGGGTTGAAGGTGGGGTGTTCAAAATGGTTTTTCTGCAACTATGGTGTTGATGGTGGTGTTTAAATGATCATTTCAACCTCTTTTGAGCATTATATCCGGCTGCAAAGCACTTGGTTCGTGGCTCAATGTTCCAGCAAACAAGGAGAGGTGTTTGGGGATACATTAATGGCCAATACTATGTGCTAAAACCATGGGAAAAGTTAGAAGAAAAATCTGGTTTTCCTAACTGAAAATCAGGAAGAAAGAGAAGGAGGAAGGAGAGGGAAAAGAGGAAAAGGAGGAGTGGGCTGGGCTGTGCGCCCAGCCCGGCCCATATGGGCCTGGGCAGCCCAGGCCCATGCCCTTGGGTTGCCCAGGTGGCCCAATTCCATCTATTTGATTTTTTTTTCTCTTTGTTGCTTTTTTTTCCACCTTTGTATATATGTATATATACACTTATATATACTCGTTTTTCATCATTTTTTTTCTAAAATTGTTAAAATTACTAGTAAATCACTTTTTAATCAAATTTCCAATTATACGCCCATTTTTATCATTTATCTCATTATTTTTCTCAAAAATTCAATAATCACCCAAAAATTTCATTTTTCATCCGAAAATTCTATTAATCATTCTAAAAATTCCATGATTATTTTGAAAATTCAACAATCAATCCCAAAAGTCATTTTCCTCAAGAATTTATATTTTTCTTATGATTTCATATATTTTCTCCCCAAAATTACATTTTTTTTCAATTAGTCTAATTTTCTTCACTAATAAATTCAAAATTGGGAAAATTGAGAAAAAAATTCATATATTTCCACTAAAATTTCAGAAAATTCATACATTAGGCTCGAAAATTTTTGTACATTAAATTATGGGTCGTCACACACCCCGGCCCTCCCGCGGGTTCCCTCGAGCCGCGCTCGCTCAGAATGCACACCCATTCGAACTGGGGAAGCCGCTGCCACATCATTTGCCGAGAGCCGGAGCGCTATTGGAATCGTTTCTCAGATATTCTATTTCTTTCTTTCTGGTAATAATTAAAGTCACTTTAAAATTTGCATGAAGTTTTTTTTTTTGAAATAACATCTAAGTAAGTAAAATGGCTTAGTAAAATTACAAACTAAAATGGAAAGCATCAAGTTTAAATTTAAACAACTTAAAAATCTCCAAAATAATCCCAAACATTTAGTCATGTATAAAATCTTAAAACAAAAGAAAAGAAAAGGGGCACATGCCCAGTTCAGTCAAATACAAAGATAAAATGCGCAACAACACTAACAACCTCCTCAGCGAGGTTGCAAAATAACCAAGTCCTCTGCAATATTTGTTGACTTGTGCAGTCTCAAAAATCACCTGAAAAAGAAAGGGGGTGAGCTCGGGAGCCCAGTGGATCATACCACACATCACTAGCATTATTCAGACCAAAATACCAAATATGCAAACACTTCCATTACATTAGGGCGTTTCAAACACTTATTTGTTTTTCGTCGTAGTTAAGACCGAAAGGTTTGTGGGCTCGGTGTCTCCTTCGTGGTCCAGGAGCGAATCTGGAGGTACCGCCCGAAGGCCGATTACCTTTCGGGACCCTGGCGGGGCGTAAGGTCCGAAGTGACACTTAACCCGCAACCAGTCTCGTTAAGGACACCCACGATGACACCCTAAGGCCGGTCACCGCGCCGGTACATGGTTTTTTTGTCGTAATTTAATCTTCTTTAGTTTCACAGACAAGGTTTTCAATCCATAACAACATAACATGCACTAACCTATGCAATTAAAATCATATAATCATTCAAGCAATCGTATCTCTAAAAAGCACATAACCGGACGTTATGATATCATGGTAATCATTCCAACCAATTCACACATCCCTAGCAGGATAATAAGTACAAGAATAAAAACAACCATCATGTTTTATATTTAAAATCCAAATAATAATAGAGAGTGTAATAATCACACCCACTTAAATTTTTTTGGAGTTGCTCGCGCCTCCGCGTCGCCTCAACAATTTTGATCTGAAATAAAAATCAAGATAAATAATTAATTAATTTTTCGAGTTCCTCCTCATCACCCGAAATTTTCTCTTTTTACTTCACTTTAGATGAATTAGATCTTCAACATCTAGAAATCCCTTAAAGTTTCCTTCAAACCTTCCAGTAAATATTTTCTACTTTTCGTCACCTAAAATTATTTCCACTAATATCAACTCAAGGGTTTTGGATTGAAAGGACTATATTTCTCTCAAAAATATGAGACTTCCATACATTCCCAAAATAATTCAAATAATAGATTTTTTTTAAAACATCCATCCAAAAATATCCACCATCCATCAAAATTAATTTCAATATCATAAATCTCCTATTTTCATCCTTTGTATTCCCCGCAAGATAAATACTAAATTTAGAAACTATCTAACCTCAAATAATCAAGAAAAATAGAATTCATTTCACCTCCAAAAATCTCCATTCCAATAAATAAAATAGTTCAATGAATAACAATCTTAAATGAAACCTCCAAATTTAGATTTTTCAATTACCAGGGGAAATCTATTTTTTTTTTCGTATCTATAATCTAAATGACCCACTTCTAACTAATTTCAGTTTGAAAAAAATAAATAAATGAATCATTATAACTCTCTGGAAATTTTTTTTTCCGCAAAACCGATGCTCGTAGCAGCAATGCACCACCGTTGCCTCAACGAACCAGCAGCACCTTCAGTTCCTAAACCGTGGCTGCTTCCTCGTTCAAGTTTATGATGCAGAACAGATTTGATTTTTTTCGGACCCTCTTTTGCGTCTTCTTCTTCACCAAACCAGCAAGGGCTGGTTCTCCTTTCTTCAACACAAACAAAACGCAGTAGTAGATCGTCTTCTTCAGCTCAGATCTGTGTTCTTCTTCCTCTATTTGTCCAAATCATGCAAACGGTTGCATTTCTTCTTCTTTCCTGCAGATAGCACGAACCAGCAGCTGGCCGAAATGTAGTGGTGGCTGGCACAAACCAGATCCAGTAGATGCGAAAGTGGTGAATAGCAGCAATGCACCAGCTGCTGCGTCTCTTCTTCGCGAATCAAACAGGCAGCTGCAACTTTTGTTCTATTCGTTCTTCTTCGTGGTGTAGGAACACACTAGCAGCAGCGAAAACAGAGCTTTGTAGCTCTGTGTTTCTTCTTCCACGGTGAACTACAACAGAACAGAGTTTGCAGCTCCGTTCTTTTTCTTCCACGGTGAGCTGCAATAGAACAAATTTTGTAGCTCTGTTCTTCTTCTTCCACGGTGAGCAGCAATGAGAACGAAGGTTGCAGCTCTCTTCTTCAGTCCATCTTCTTCTTCACGGGTCGGATGGCATGGGTAGTTGAGTGCAGCAGCAGCAACACCGAAAACAGAGGTGAGCTGACGGTGAAGAGTGGCAATGGCGGACAACACACACCAATCTGGTGTTCTTTGTCTTTGTGGTTCAAGAATGCACAAAAACCAGCAGCAAAGCCGACGAACTGCACCTTAGATCCACGACCGGCAGAACAAATCCAACGTGATTGAGCTTGAGACAGATCGGATCTTGGCTGGTTTGTGTAGATTCAAACCAGATCGTGATGGTTGGAGCTTGTAATAGTGTTGACAATGGCAGATCTGGTGTTATCACTTTAGATCTGGTGTGCGTTCTTCAAATCCGATGTGTATGTGACAAGTTTTCGATCCAAATCAAACACAAACACGAATGAAGAATAAAAAACGTGAACTCAACCCAAAAATTCGGATTTTTGTTCCAAGAATCCCAAATTCGAAAAATTTGGATTTTTTTCTTTTTTTTTTCCTTTTTTTTTTGACTCTAAGACTTGAATGAAGAGCAAAAAGAGGACAATGATTTTTTTTTTGTGTATGTGCTTTGTTTGAGTGTTCAAAACATGGAGTATTTGCATTATATAAATGAGCATACTCATGTATAAATATATGAGCATACTCATGCATTATCTTTATTTGTTTTTTTTTTCAAATTATACTTTTGCTTTTTTTTTTTTGTGTATGGTAATATTATTATTATATATATATTTTTTCAAACAGATTTTTTTTTCTATTAACCCCATCGATATTAAAAATATATATTTACATATATCAAAAATATATGTGTATGTTATTTATTATTATTATTTTTTCCATTGCGACATGCTCGCGTTAAAAAAATTTGGGCTATTGCATATGTAGAACACTACCCTCTTTTAACATGCAACTCACTCTTTATATAGCTTGCATGTGAACAAACTACACAAAAATATTAAAATTCTAATTATATGCAAATGGAGAACAATTAACTCATTATTATGAGTGTACAAATGCCCTTTCAAAAATAAGTAATAGGCTTTGACAAAATATATTGACCCCATTCTTGATCCAATGTGGAGACAAGGTATGTTCATTATAATCTTCGTGACTTATTTAGGAATAACCAATTCATGTAATTTTGTGCAACAGTTATGGCTGCATTTGGTTTGTTATTTAAAAATAAATAATCAATTTCCCTTTTTAGTATGCAAAACATAGAAAAAAAAAGTATATTTAAAAAATGGTTTACCCATTTCCCAATATTCAATTGTTCGTGAGGGAGTGATTCATAGATCAAATTTTAGATAATGGATCACCAAACACATATTTCAAGCATTTTCTACTTTCTTCCTTTAGGAAAATCGAAAATTGCACCATAGAGTTATTTGATATATTTTTAACTTGCTCTATTTATAATGTAGTACATGGTTTGGTTTGTGCATTTATGTTTCCTTGAAAAGTCTTTTAACAACTATGTTATGTTTATTGTATGCTTAATTTTTGTTATGTTTATTAAGGTAACACTAATGACATATTTGTTTTGTTGTATATGGCATAGTATGCTGCATAAATGTGAGAATAGTTCACAACTCTCAAGGTGTATCACACAATAGTCCACCTGTTCACATTGTAAGAGTAGCGTACTACATCAATCTTTAAGAATTTGAAGGGATTGTCTGAAATGCATTGCAAATTTTCAATGGAGAAAGAATGAACCTATAGATATCTATTGCTGTTTGGGTTAGGGAATATGAATTTTACAAGTTTTTCCATCACAAATGAGCAAGACCTACAACATGTATTTGCTTTGTTACAAGAAATTCCACTACCCAATAATATAGAGATATATGTTGATGTCATTAAAGGACTTACAAGCGGTGATTGTAATGACCTGTATTTTTGGATATTGAGTCGACGGGTACGACATTCATTTTCAAATATGAATTATGAATTATAAATAAAATACATGATTTTAGGACAGTTGTGTTAATTATATGTGTATTAAATAGAAAATAAATAAATAATTATTATTATTAATATTCATAGTGGGGACTTAGCTAAGAAAAAAAAATGAAATATATTAATGCAATAAATTAAATCTTGCATACATATAAAAATATACACACACACACACATATATGATAATCATTAAGTGCTTGGTTGGATAATATGAAAAAAGAAAAAAAAGAAAAAAAATATGTATATATATATAAGAGGATAATATTGTGATGATGTAGATAATAAAGGAAAAAAATAAGGTTATTTCCTCATTTAATGAGGAAATAACCTTTTCACAATATATAACATATATTGTATATTGCTCCAACCCAGAATATATATATATAACATATAACATATATAACATATATAAGGTTATTTCCTCATTTAATGAGGAAATAACCTTTTCACAATATATAACATATATTGTATATTGCTCCAACCCAGAATATATATATATATATATATATTTATTTATTTATTTATATATATGTATATTGCTCCAACTTTGCTTATTTCACAATTCACCCAACCTTTTCAACCAGAAAGCAAAATCAAAGAGAAGAAAGAGAGGAAAGAAAGGAAAGAAAAAGAAGGAGAAAAAAGAGAAAAAAAAGAAAAAAAAAAAAGAAAAAAAGAAGGAAGAAGATAGGTTGTCCATTCTCGAAGATCTGTCACTTTGGGTAACTTATTTTTATCTCTTTTCAATTCAAAATTGTTATGAAAGTTATGAATTACAATTTTTCTAATGTAGTTTTTAATAAAGGTGATAATTTATTTTATGACCTAAAACTAAGATGCGTTTTCACTATAAGTAAAGCTACATCATATATATATATATATCATTGTGTTCAAATTAATGAGTAGAACATAGATATATAATTTATTAGTACTCATGTAGGCCCTAAAAATTATTTGATAATTGAAAATCAACACATAGGGAGTATACCCATTAACATTGAAATTTTAGTTGGTAAGTACTGAAGTGTTTAGAATGAAATTTTGAACTCAATGATGCTAAAATTAAAATATTTTTGGAGGTCAATTGATATATTAAATTTACATTTATGCAATTTGAGGATTAATGAATAAAAATGTATATAAAGTTATATAATATTAAATAATAGGAAAAATGTTATATAATGTTATATACGTACAATGTTGTATAACATTATGAAATACTTATGAAAAAAATGCATAACATAGGAAATAATTAAAATTTTTCTATATTGTATTAAATGCCAAATTTATGAAAATGACTGATTATTATATATCAAAAGTAGGACACGTGTTGACAGTATAGATTTTTGATATTTTGGGTCAATATTAAGGGCTTAATTGCACCAATTGAACTTATTGAGCACGTTGACCCTATTGATCATACAAGTCAGCGAGTGTTAGGCTTGGTTAGGGTTGGTCGTATTGATCAAAATTGAACAAATCCATAAATTGACCATAACAGACTAAGTCAATCTTTTGATTGATCAAAGACCATAAAGTTAGATCTGAGCCAAGTTTAATATAGATATTAAGAAACTACGTTGATTACCCAAGATCAAAGTTTAGCAGAATGCGAATGGCAACGAGAGAAGCACCGAGAGCTGAGTGTCCTTGTGAGTATTATTTTCTAATTAATCACTTAAACTTGTTATTCTTTTCACAAATAAAATGTTATTACATATTGCAATGCATTTACAATCTTTAAATGAGATTTTAAATGAAAATGTGCTCTGAATATCGAGGTTCAATGGTATGGGTTAAGATATTGGATGTAGTTGTGTAATACCCTAAATTCTCTATACTCAATTAAATGAAACTTATTATTTATTTAGTGAAATTTGGATGCAAAATAAAATCGGGCTCATTTCAAGGCTAATTCTGGTAGATTCTAAAACTCTCATTTGGTGCCCCTTAGGGACCCAGAATAACTTGAAATGAAGTAAGGTGACATGAACTAACTAACGGGACAACATATCAAAAAATTAAAACAATTGGTTGAGGTTAGGGTTTTTATCTGCCAAACGCCCTTCAAGGGGTTCAAATTTGAAAGAATTTTCATTTGGGTAATTTGGTAGATCGAAATGACGCGAAATGAAATGGAATGATTGAACTAACAAAATGAATCACATATCCAAAAATCAGAATAATTGGCCCAGATTTGAATTTTTATTTGCGTCATGACCTTAGTGAGTCTTAAATAAATAAAGTTTTCAAAGAAAAATCACTTAGGGCTAAACTATACCTTAAAACATGCATTAGGTTTATGTGATTCCAAAACTATAGGATATAAATCATAATTTCATGTAAATAAGGAGATATTAATTTTTATTTAATTTTTGTGAACCAATGAAATCATGACCACTCTTAACATGTGTAAGACACATGGGTGGAACACCATAATCATGTGTACCCTCACCCTATCCAACTTCAATGGGATGTTTCCATTAATTGAATCCATACAAAATGATCCTATGTATCATGCAAATAATTCAATATGCTCACGTTTATGAGGTGAGACCATGGTTAGAAATCAAGACAAAGTGATCCCATGTACCAAAGAAAATGATCAAGTATTCCATGCACCCTCATGGACGTCTACACCCATGTGTGTGTGTGGGTGTATGCACACATGTGACAAACCTTATTAGAAGTTTCTAAAACATAAATGGTGTTCACTTAGAAACCCTAGCCGTCCCTTGCTGGCCACACAAACCAAAATTAGAAGTTCCATAAAGAAAGATCTTCCATGACGCCAAGAAGGAAAGGTTTCCACTTCATGGATACGTGATCACCAAGAAAATTCTTGCTTAGGAAATGTTTCTAAACCATGAACCAGCCTAATATGGGACGTCCTAATTGAGATTAGAATGGATCAAAGTCTGAAAATATTCTCTTAAATTAAATAAGAAATAAGATAGAGAATCAAATATTTACTCATGAAAATTTGGCAAGCTTTAGTGGGCCCACAAGCTCACTTGCCTTTCTCAACCAAACTATCTCCTTATGAGTTTAGAAACATGCCCAAACGTGGTGAGCTGCCGTAGCTGCCCTAGATGCCCCCCTTGTGCTCATGAACATCTATATAAACCCCGTCTTGCTCACATTCATCTCATCCCAAAGCAAAGAATTGACACTTCCCTCTTTGCTTGTTCTTGCCCTCTCCTTGACACTTCTTCTCACTCTCTTTTCTCTCTTGTGTAAGAAGTTCTTATTTCAGTATTTTAGAGAGTTTTTGAAGTAGTTTTGTTGGTGATTAGAAGTTCCTGAAGTTCTAAAACTGGTGGATAAGGGGAATTTCTACCGAATTCTACAAAGAAACTCGGATTAAGGTAGAGGAGATTTCTTGAACTTCTACTTTGCTCTTTCAAATTTCTAGCATGTTCATGCTTGTTTGAATTCTAGTTTTTAGCATGTTCTATTTTGGTTTCAGCATGTTTAATCATATTTTAATTTAAGTTTAACCTGTTTTTATGTTTAGTTCACTCATGAGAGCATGCCATGCTTAGAATCTATGTTTAGGATTTAATTCGATGTTTCAAGCATATTATATCATGTTTTCATGTTTTCTTGGTTGTTTAAAATTTAGATATTTACATTTCAAATTTTTTTATGATTATGTGATTCTTAAATATAAGAAATTGACGATGAGCACCACGTACGGTCATAATAACCCATATGGATGCTATGAGTGTTCTTAACACATGCTTGGAGTGTGGTTGCGGGGTGCAACTAAGGAATACTTAGTATGTGGCATCCAATGGAAAGTGACAAAGAAATATCATTCCACCCTAAAGAGGAGTATCTAAATTAAGAACATTAAGAGAGTAGAACCCATTTCAGTCCTAACATCAACTACAACCAAAAAGTTGTGTAAATCACTTAATGCATGAAAATGTTTGAATTTGGATGTGCTATTCATTTGAAATAATAACTTAGTTGTTTAATGAATGATCCACTAGGCTATGTGCTCACCCCTTCCTTTTATTCTTTTAGGAATTTGAAATGCATGATCAAGCTTGCTAAGGAATTAGAAAGTTTATTTTAAAAAGTTTCTATGTAAGGGCATATTGCCCAAATTTTGAATAAAGACTTCCGCTGAATTTTTATTTTAAATTTTAAAGTTATGTACTATTTTTTTGATTATATGAATACAATAATGTATTTCTTTATTTTATTTATAAATAAAAAATTTGCAGTTTTCCTTTATTCACTTATATTATCTTGTGGAATTTTAAACTCAATGGAGATGTATATATGAGTATTTCAATAAGTGTTAGAATAAAATCATTGAGATGCAAGTTGTATACTTGTAAATATAATATAGGACCCAATCTCCCTCTTGGTTGAGTTTAAACCTGTCTTTAGGGGGTTGAGGTGTTACAAAGGTGGTATCAAAACCACTTTAGGTGTAACGGGGTGTGAGTCCTGAGAACAGGACTACTCTAAGGGGGGTAAATTGTAATATCCCACATCAGTCCGACCTTAGAGCGATGCCTGGGCTAAATGAGCAATTGCAAACCTTACTAATGCAGAACATTTTTGGAGACTCAGGTTCGAGTCTTGGCAAGAACAAAATCCTACACCAAGTCAATGGTGGCTAAGATGGGGACAATATCGGTACGTAGTGGGCCCAAGTTATTATAAAGGTGGTATCAGAACCTAGGCTTTAGGTGCCTTGAGCTAGAATTAGAAAGTCAATCAATGGCTATTCAATTAAAATTAGAAACTCAAATTAGGATTTCACTTTGAATTGAATCAAATCTTGAATGCCTTGGGCTAGAATTAGAAAGTCAATCAATGGCTGTTTGACTAGAATTAGAAACTCAAATTAGGGTTTCACTTGGAATTGAATCGAATCTTGAATGCCCTATCTTCTATTTTTGAAATTAAAAAATGTTTTGGAAAGTGTTTTCATAAAGGAAATATATGTTTTTGAAATGTTTTGTTTGGATACAAAGACTACAAGTTGAGCTGATAGTGGGTCAGCCTTATCCCGAGTAAAGCTAAACATTAAAAGGGAAGGTGGGTTATCCTGCCCTAGAAAGCGCAGCTGCTAAGTAGACTTCGGTCTCGTCGCCCGATCTGGAGGTTGTCCCACCAGCTTATACGAGTGGTCTAAGTTGAAGGACACCCTTACTTTCTATGTAAAGAAAATTAGAAGGTAAAAAATTAGGGTAAGAAATTGATTAGAAGTCGAAAAAGATGCCAAAGGTGGTATTTTGACTAGACAAATGTAAGTCAACCAGATTGAACCTTAGGTCTAGAGAAAAGACTCTAGCTAGAAACGTGGTATAGCCATGGGTGACATAGTTGTAATACCTTAAATTCTTTCTACTAAATTAAATGAAATTTATCATTTATTCAATGAAATTTGGGTACAAAATGAAATCGGGCTCATTTTAGGGCTAAATTTGGCAGGTCCCAAAACTCTTATTTAGTGCCCCTTAGGGACCCAAAACGACTTGAAATGAAGTAATATGACATGAACCAACTAAGGGGACAACATATCCAAAAATTAGAACAATTGGTCAAGGTTAGGGTTTTCATTTGCTAAACGACCTTCAAGGGGTCCAAATTAGAAAGAATTATCGTTTAAGGTAATTCAAGGGATCGCAATGACCCGAAACAAAATGGAATGACATGAACTAATAAAATAAACTACATATTAAAAAATTAGAACAATTGATCGAGGTTAATGTTTTCATTTGCCAAACACCCTTCAGGGGGTCCAAATTAGAAAGAATTGACATTTAGGGTACTTCGAGGGATCGAAATGACCTCAAACAAAAAGAAATGACATGAACTAACAAAATGAATGACATATCCGAATATCAAAACAATTGGCCAAGATTTGAATTTTCATTTGTCTAGTGACCTCAGTGGGTCTTAAATAAGGAAAATTTTTTTTAGCGAAAATTACCTTGGGCCAAACCATACCTTAAAATGTGCATTATGTTCATGTGATTCTAAAACTACATGATATAAATCACATTTTCATGTAAATAAGGAGATATTAATTTTTATTTGATTTTTGAACCCATGAAGTCATGGCCACCCCTAACATGTGCAAGTCACATGGGTGGAACACCATGATCATATGCACCCTACCCTACCCTAAGCACAATGGGACGTGTCCATTATTTGAAACCATGAAGAATGATCCCATGTGCTATGTAAATGATCACGTATGCCCACACCTATAGAAACCATGAAGAATGATTCTATGTGTCAAGATAATTGATCATGTATACTAAGGTTACATATAAAATGTCTTATAAGTGTGTGTGTGGGCACACATGTGACAAACCCAAGATAGAAGTTTCATGAGAGTGGCTGATTTAAAGAGATATAGAAAGATTCCTTCACCTAGAAAAAAATTAGAACATAAAAACTTGCCTCATGCTCACATGAGGATCCAAAAAGGGAGAGAATCCAAGGAAAATAAAAAACATTCCAAAGCTTTGTTTTTGTGTACTCATATTAGAAACTTATTTGATTTTATGAATCACAATATATTAGAATGTTTCCCTACTAATAGAGGACGTCCAAAGGAAATTAGAATGTATTCTAAACCTTTAATTATTTTCACACACATAAAAGAAAGAAATAAGGTTCAAAGATTTTGCTCACACTTGAATTGGAAACCTTAGTGGTCCCATTTGCCAACTATGAGCATACTTGCCTTTCTCACCCGAACCATCCCCTTATGAGCTTGGAAACGTGCCCAAACATGGTGAGCTTCCCTAGCTGCCCTAGATGCCCCCCTTGTGCTCATGAACACCTATAAATATCCCTTCTTGCTCACATTCATCTCATCCCAAAGCAAAGAGTTGACACTTCCCTATTTGCTTATTCTTGCCTTCTTCTTGGCACCTCTTCTCACTTTCTTTTCTTTCTTGTGTGAGAAGTTCTTATTTCAGTATTTTAGAGAGTTGTTAAAGTATTTTTGTTGGTGATTAGAAGTTCTAAAAGTGGTGGATAAGAGGAATCTCTGTCGGATTCTACAAAGAAACTCGAATTAAGGTGGAAGAGATTACTTGAACTTCTACTTTGCTTTTTTTTTTTTTTTAAATTTCTAGCATGTTCATGCTTGTTTGAATTGTAGTTTTCAGCATGTTTTATTTTAGTTTCAGCATGTTTAATCATATTTTAATTTTAGTTCAACATGTTTTTATGTTTTAATTACTCATGAGAGCATGTCATGCTTAGAATTCATGTTTAGGATTTAATTCAATGTATCAAGCATGTTATGTAATGTTTATATGATTTATTGGTTGTTTAAAATTCTGATATTTATATTTTAATTTTTTTTTTTATGATTATGTGATTCTTTAATATAATAAATTGAAGAACCACGTACTGTCATAGTGACCCGTATGGGTGCTATGGGTGTTCTTAACACATGCTTGGAGTGTGTGGTTGAGGGGCGCAACTAAGAGATACTTGGTATGTGACATCTAATGGAAAGTGACAAAGAAATGTCATTCTACCCTAAAGAGGGGTACCTAAATTAAGAGCATCAAGGGAGTAGAATCCCTTTCAGTCTTAATGTCAACTACAACCAAAAAGTTGCTTGAATCACTTAATGCATGAAAGTGTTTGAATTTGGATGTGCTATTGATTTGAAATAGTAACTTAGTTGTTTAATGAATGATCTACCGGGCTATGTGCTCACTCCTTCCTTTTATTTTTCAAGAAATTGACTTGAATCATGAAGGTCGTGGATATTAGATTATTTCTAAGTTTTGAAAGTTCTATTTTAAGGGCATGTTGCCCAAATTTTGAATTTAAGACTTCCACTGAATTTTATTTAAGTTTTGCAAGTTATGTACTCAAGTTTTGATTTAAGAATGTAACTATGTTTATTTTATTTAAATAAATAAAGAGTTTGAATTATTCCTTTGTCTAATTGTATATCCTTATTGAATTAAAATTTAATACATTGTGATGTATCCATGAACGTTTTCAATAAGTGTTTAAATAAATGAATTGAAATGCAAGTTGTGTACTTGTAAATGTAACATAGGACTCAACCCGCCTTGTGGTTGAGCTTAAACCTGTTTCTAGGGGGTTGGGGTGTTACAATAGTGGATCAAAAACATAAATCTTTAGGATATAGGCTAGAGACTGAAACTTGTGTAAAAACAGAATATTGTTTGATCAGTACACGGGACCTGGAAGCTTCTATATCTTTCGGTTTCTATGTAATATGGATGCATAGGAATTTGAGGTTATGGAGGAATCTTGGACTCGAAGAATGATGGACCACGTGTGGTGAATGATTGGTAACTCTAGTAGAATGAGTTTTTCTACGCTCGTTGGTATGGGATGGTGGAGTATAGTGGGCTTGGGAACCTCAATTATCAAGCAATTTGCGAAATTGTTTGGGTGTGGCTCTGTTCTGGGTGAAAGCCTAAGTGGAAGGGATAGAGTGGTATGAGATACTTGAACCTGAAAACTTAGGTGGAAGCTTAGAACCTTGCTATGCTAGATTGATTGTATGATTGTATGGTATGCATGCTTTGTTGTTTACTTACTTTGAAACCAAATCCTGTATCCATGCATGAAAAGAACCTAGAAGAAAAATTTTAAACCATTGAATAGATCGAGAACCTAAACACATGAATCTAGAGTCATGATAGTACGAACGTTCGATGAGGCAAATACTGACAACCTACTCAAATTTTAGAAAATGGCTGGAGCAAGGAAGTACGCAATCCACCGCCTCTGATGAGACTGAGCAACGAGAACAGTAACTGCCTATTGGAATGGAGGCATGAATGGAGGCCATGATGAATGAGATGTTGCAGAGGGTGCTGGATCAACTGTTGAGGGCACTTCCACAGATAATCCCTCAGGTGGCTCAACAGCATCAAGTACCTAAACCTATCCAAGTTCAACAGCCAACACCTGTGGCCCAAGATCCTGAAAATCAAAGGGCTGAAGAGTGTTTGGAGGATGAAAAACAGAGGAAGATGCTGATAGATCTATAGAAGCTCCATCCTCCTTCATTTGATGGGACCACAAATTGCATTTCGGCTGACCACTGGTACTAAGAGATGGAGGAGATTTTCAATATACTAAGTCGAGACGGGTGGCACTAGCCACACACCACTTCAAAGGGCCAACTAGAAGTTGGTGGGATATGATGAGGATGGTTCCTAATACAAATGTGGATGCCATGAGCAGGGAGAACTTCTCAGAAATCTTCTATGAAAAGTTTGTTCTAGAGGCAACCTTGAGCAAGCTACGGAGGACTTTGTTCGAATGAATCAGAGGGACATGACTGTAGCTGAATATGAGAGGAAGTTCACCAAACTGGCCAAATTCTCCCCAGATCGGATCAGGGAAGAGAAAAGAAAGGCCAATCAATTTGCATAGGGTCTCAAAATGGAGATTTGAAAGATAGTGAAGACTTTGGGCCTAAAAACTTACAAAGACGTCGTAGAAAAGGCCCTAACACTAGAACAAGAACTCAACTTGGAACAAAGGTTGAAAGGGAAGAATAAGAGGCCAAGGAATGAAAATGATTAAGGGGCTCAAAAGAAAAGAAAGAATGGTGGGAAAACACAACATACAAAGGAATAGGGGCAGGCCAAGAACGAGTTAAGGGAATAAGCAAGGAAGTAAGGGCTTTGTTTTGTGTGCAAACAAAAGGGTCATCTGGCTAGAGATTGTCCTAATGCACAGGTTCAAGCTCCTTAGCATTAGCCACAACAGGGAGGAGGTCAGAACGGTCGTCTGTTGGGGAGGCAACAGCAGCTGTATGCCAATCAGGGGCAGAACTAGGGTCATGGGTAGAACCAGGCCAGACTATTCGCTGTTGAGGCTTAGAAAGACCAGGTTCCTATAGTGGAAGGTACGTTTTTGTTGTTCAATGTTGCCGTGAAATTGTTGTTTGACTCGGATGCCTTTAAATCTTTTATTTCTAAAGAACTAGCTGATAGTTTACAACTTGTGACGAAAACACTAACTGTAACTTTGAATGTGTCCACACCAATAGGGACCACTATGACTTCAAAAAGAATGTGAAGTTGTGACCTAAGGTTTGGAGATAAACTCTTAACAATTAACCTATGTACCTTACCTTTTTATGGGTATGATGTAATCATGGGAATGGATTGGTTAGACTAGTACCAAGCCCAGATAGATTATCCTAAAAGATGGGTGACCATAACCCTACCTTCGGGGAAAACCTATAGAATCAATGGAAATATACGAAGACTACCAAAAAGTCCAATCATAGCCATGTTGAACTGCTTAAGGTAAAAGAATGAGTTCGATGAACTCTCTGAGGACGAATTTGTTGAACTAAAGAGAATCCAAGACCTGACAGTGATTGGTGAGTACGAGGATGTGTTCCCAGATGACTTGCCTGGACTTCCACTTGCTACAGAGTTAGAGTTCAAAATTGAACTTCACCCTGGAACCAACCCTATTGCCACACTTCCTTACAGAATGGCACCAATAGAACTTATCGAGTTGAAGTCACAACTCGATGAGCTCCTAGAAAAAGGCTTTATCAGGCCGAGTGAGTGACCTTGGGCAGCTCCGGTACTATTCGTAAAGAAGAAAGATGGTTCTATGAGACTTTATGTCAATTATTGGAAGTTGAACCAAGCTACAACGAAGAATAAGTATCCTTTGCCAAGGATTGATGGCCTATTTGATCAATTGAGAGGAACCACCCATTTCTCAAAGATTGACTTAGGTCGGGATATCACCAGTTAAGAATCAAGAAGTCTGATATACACAAAACTGCCTTCAAAACAAGATACGGACACTTTGAGTTCACCGTGATGCCCTTTGGTTTGACCAATACCCCAACAACATTCATGAACTTGATGAACCGAGTGTTTAAACAGTATCTTGAATAGTTTGTGGTCGTATTCATAGATGACATTCTAATCTACTCCAAGTCAGACGCTGAACACTTAAAACATTTGCAGATAATGTTGGAGACCCTTAGAAGGCATCAATTATATGCCAAGTTTAGCAAGTGTGAGTTCTGGATGAAGACGGTCAAGTTCCTTGGCCATATAGTATTAGTAGAAGGCATCTCTGTAGATCCGAAGAAGGTGGAACCAATTATGGACTGGAAGTAACCTAAGACAGTTACAAAGATTAGGAGCTTCTTAGGTATGGCTGGGTACTACAAAAGGTTCATCTAAGATTTTTTCAAACTAGCAGAACCTATGGCCAAGCTAACTAAGAAGGGAGTTAAGTTCAATTGGAATGAGAAGTGTAAACAATCATTCCAAGAACTAAAGAGGAAATTGACTGTGGTCCCTGTCCTAGTCATTTTAACCCATGGTGTTACCTATACCCTTTATACTGATACTTCGTTGAGTGGACTTGGAGCAGTATTGATGCAGGAAAGACGAGTAGTTGCTTATGCTTCGCAACAACTTAAGGTCCGTGAAAAGAATTACCCTAATCACGACCTATAATTAATAGCCATCGTATTTGCCTTAAAGATTTGGAGACACTACCTTTATGGTGAAAAATTCAATCTATTTTCAGATCATAAGAGCTTGAAGTACATCTACATTTAGAATGAGTTGAACCTCAAGCAACATAGGTGGATGGAGTTCCTCAAGGACTATGATTTCCAATTACATTACCATTCGGGGAAGGCCAATGTGGTGGCTGATGCCTTGAGTAGAAAGTTTAACCACCAGGAGAAAGAAAAAGACCAGATGTACCAATTAATCAAAGACTTTTGGCAGATGTACCAATTAATCGAAGACTTTAGGTTGGGAATAACCTTGAATGACAAGCAAGCCTACCTTTACAGCATGTCTTGCCAACCGGATCTATTACATCAGATAAGGGGGGGAATAGAGGCAAGACAAGTGGCTAGTGGGTTTGATAGAGGGAGTTGAACAAGGTAAGCATTCTGACTTTTGGCTAGATGCTGAGAATATCCTGAGGCTCGAGGAGAAGATTTGTGTACCTCAGAATGGACAGAGTAAGCAGACAATACTGGGTGAAGCTCATCAAACTAAGTATACAATAAATTCAGGTGGAGATAAGATGTACTAGAACCTCAGAAAGACTTATTAGTGGAGAAGAATGAAGATGGACGTGGTTAAGCATGTTGCCAAGTGCTTAACTTGTCAACAAGTGAAAGTCGAGCATCGGAAACCCTCTAGAATGTTACAACCACTCCCTATCCATGAATGGAAGTGGGATAACATTGCCATAGATTTTGTAAGTGGTTTGCCCATAAATCAGAAAGGAGAAGATATTGTTTGGGTGATTGTGGATCGTCTCACCAAAATGGCTCACTTCTTGCCTATTAAATTCACAGACCAAGTCAATAAGCTGGGAGAAATTTATGTGAAAGAAATCATTAGACTTCATGGTGTGCTTAAGACTATTGTGTCTGACAGAGATTCTCGCTTTACTTCATAGTTTTGGTAGAGTTTACAAAAGGAGATGGGTACTAAGCTCACCATGAATACAACATTTCACCCTCAAACGGATGATTAGTCTAAGAGAGTTATCCAGATCTTAGAGGATATGTTGACTTCTTGTGTTTTAGACTTCAAGGGGAATTAGAGCAAGTACTTACACTTGGCCGAGTTTGCCTATAACAATAGTCATCAAACAAGTATTAAGATGGCTCTATTCGAGGCTCTTTATAGAAGACCCTACAGATCACCTACTTGTTGGCCTGAACTCGAGGACCACGTATTAACTGGACCAGATTTGGTGGAAGAAATGAATAACCAAGTCAAGTTAATACAGAGAAGGCTAATTGCAGCACAGAGTCTTCAGAAGAATTATGCTGACAAGAGGAGAAGACCACTAGAGTTCTGAATTGGGGACAAGGCATTTTTGAGAATTAGTCCTTAGAAGGGCATCAAGAGGTTCAGATTCAAAGGGAAGTTATCTCCGAGGTTTGTTGAACCCTTTGAAATACTTAGAAGAGTTGGGGAATGTGCTTATGAGTTGGACATACCAAACCAAATGACTTCAGCTCATAACGTATTCCATGTATCCATGTTGAGAAGGTACGAACCTGACCCCTCTCACATCATCTACTGGGAGGAAGTGAATATTCAAGATGATGCTACTTATGAGGAAACAACAGTTAGAATCTTCGATCATAAAGTGCAAAGATTATGAATGAAGGATATCTCGTATGTGAAGGTACTGCAGAAACATCATGAGGTGGAAAAAGCTACCTGGGAACTCGAAAACAAGATAAAGACCAAGTATTCATACTTATTCACTAGAAATCCTTAGTTATGTACAAAACTCGAGGATGAAATTTTTCTATGGAGTGTAGGTTGTAATGTCCTAAATTCTTTGTACTCAATTAAATGAAAGTTATAATTTATTTAGTGAAATTTAGGTGTAAAATAAAACCAGGCTCATTTTAGGGCTAACTCTAGTATGTTCCAAAACTCTCATTTAGTGCCCTTTAGGAACCCAAAACAACTTGAAATGAAATAAGGTGACATGAACCAACTAAGGGGACAACATATCCAAAAATTAGAACAATTGGTCGAGGTTAGAGTTTTCATTTGCCAAACGCCCTTTAGAAGGTCCAAATTAGAAAGAATTGTCATTTAAGGTACTTCGGAGGATTGAAATGACCTAAAATGAAATAGAATGACACGAAATAAAAAAATGAATGACATATCCAAAAATCAGAACAATTGTCCAAGATTTGGATTTTCATTTGCCTATTGACCTTAGTGGGTCTTAAATAAGGAAAGTTTTCGAAGGAAAACCACCTAGGGCCAAACTATACCTTAAAATGTGCATTAGGTTTTTGTGATTCTAAAACTATAGGATATAAATCATAATTTCATATAAATAAGGAGATACTAATTTTTATTTGATTTTTGTGAACCCATGAAGTCATAGCCAATCCTAACATGTGTAAGACACTTGGATGAAACATTATCATCATGTCTACCTTCACCCTACCCAACGTCAATGGGATATTTTTATTATTTGAATCCATACAAAATGATCCTATTTACCATGCAAATAATTCAGTACACTCACATATACGAGGTGTCACCATGGCTAGAAATCAAGACAAAGTGATCCCATTTACCAAAGAAAATGATCAAGTATTCCATGCACCCTCATAGATATTTACACCCATGTGTGTGTGTGTGGGTGTATGCACACATGTGACAAACCTTGTTAGAAGTTTCTAAAACATAAATGGTGCTCACTTACAAACCCTAGCTGCCCCTTGCTCACCACACAAACCAAAATTAGAAGTTCCATAAAGAAAGATCTTCCATGACACCAAGAAGGTAAGGTTTCCACTTCATGCATATGTGATCACCAAGCAAAGTGTTGTTTAGGAAATGTTTCTAAACCATGAACCAGCCTAATATGGGATGTCGTAATTGAGATTAGAATGGATCAAAGTCTGAAAATATTCTCTTAAATTGAATAAGAAATAAGATAAAGAATAAAATATTTGCTTATAGAAATTCGACAAGCTTTTGTAGGCCAATAAGTTCACTTGCCTTTCTCATCCAAACCGTCCCCTTATGAGTTTAGAAACATGCCCAAATGTGGTGAGCTACCCTAGCTGCCCTAGATGCCCCCCTTGTGCTCATGATCATCTATATAGACCCCCTCTTGCTCACATTCATCTCATCCCAAAGCAAAGAGTTGACACTTCCCTCTTTGCTTGTTCTTGCCCTCTCCTTGGCACCTCTTCACACTCCCTTTTCTCTCTTGTGTAAGAAGTTGTTATTTCAGTATTTTAGAGAGTTGTTAAAGTAGTTTTGTTGGTGATTAGAAGTTTCCAAAGTTTTAAAAGTGGTGGATAAGGGGAACCTCTGCCGGATTCTACAAAGAAACTCGGATTAAAGTGGAGGGGATTTCTTGACCTTCTACTTATCTCTTTCAAATTTTTAGCATGTTCATGCTTGTTTGAATTCTAGTTCTCAGCATGCCCTATTTAGTTTTAGCATGTTTAATCATATTTTAATTTTAGTTTAACACGTTTTTATCTTTTAATCACTCATGAGAGCATGCCATGCTTTGAATCCATGTTTAGGATTTAATTCGATGTTTCAAGCGTACTATGTGATGTTTTCATGTTTTCTTGGTTGTTTAAAATTCTGATATTTACATTTTGAATTTCTTTTATGATTATATGATTCTTAAATATAAGAAATTGAAGGTAAGAACCACGTACTTTTATAGTGACCCATAGGGGTGCTATGGATGTTCTTAATACATGCTTGGATTGTGTGGTTGCAGGGGGCAACTAAGAAATACTTGGTATGTGACATCCAATGGAAAGTGACAAAGAAATGTCTTTCCACCCTAAAGAGGGATATCTAAATTAAGAACATTAAGGGAGTATAAACCCTTTTAGTTCTAACGTTAACTACAACCAAAAAGTTGTGCAAATCACTTAATGCATGAAAATGTTTGAATTTGGATATGCTATTGATTTAAAATAATAACTTAGTTGTTTAATGAATGATCCACTGGGCTACGTGCTCACCCCTTCCTTTTATTTTTCAGGGATTTGAAATGCATGATTAAGCTTAATAAAGAATTAGAAAGTTTTTATGTAAGGGCATATTGCCCAAATTTTGAATAAAGACTTCCGATGAATTTTTTTTTAAATTTTAGAGTTATTTACTCTTTCTTTTGATTATATGAATTCAATAATGTATTTTTTTTATTTTATAAATAAAGAGTTTGAAGTTTTCCTTTATTCACTTGAATTATCTTGTTGAATTTTAAACTCAATGGAGGTGTATTTATGAGTGTTTCAATACGTGTTAGAATAAAGGAATTGAGATGCAAGTTGTGTACTTGTAAATGTAATATAGGACCCAACCTGCCTTGTGGTTGAACTTAAACCTATCTCTAGGGGGTTGTGGTGTTACAAGTTGAGCTAGAAGACCAGATGTCGTTGTACCTAGAGGTACATTTTGTGTGGGTTCTCAATTGTCCCACTATTGAGGATCTAAGGCTGCCATACGTGAGGTATGTGCTGGTAAATCTTTATGATGTTGTATGAGAATACACCTAATTGTCTAGTGAGCTTGCTCAAGTGGATTTATTATTGCCTTGTAGGCTATAGTGAGAGTTTTGGCATGTGTTTTTAGCATTAAAACTATTTTCAAAATGGAAGGTGCATGAGGGCATTGTGGATTTTGCATTTATTTACTGTTGCATTCATTCACATATTATTATTGTGCATGCATACATGACATTGTTTTATAAAATTCTTATTCTAGGTTATAGATTAGACTACATTACTCATTGAGCTGTTTGGGCAAATTGGCTTACTACTCTAACATTTCAGGTTCTTCTTTTGTGGACAAAGGCAAAAAGGTGTTTATAGCATAAAGCAACATTTTTAGTTTGTTTTGGTAGGTTTTCTACGCAATTCGTTATTTTGGGAGTTAGTATGATGTATAGGAGGTAAGGAAACTGTTGTAAATATTTTGACTTAGACACTTTCCCTACTGCTACATTTAGGAGACTATATATATAGTTAACTTTTGTTTGACATAAATTTTTACTATAATTATTTGTTTAGTTACTTCTGTGTCTCTTGTGATTACTCTGATGATGTTTTGTATGGGGTGTGAAGGATGCTTAATAGTGTTTTGGCGAGCTTAGCTTGCAAGTGGGTTTGTCAGGGCGCTTTGTCAATTAGTTCACCCTTCACCCTAGGGAAGGGGTCCTATTAATGTTGGTATCAAAGCTAGGTTTCAATTAAGGAATAATAATTGTTATTAACCTAGGAAACCTTAAAGTAATTGCGGAAGTTAGGAAAACCCTAGGAATGATTTAGAGTAGCATAGCTTAATTATGGACAATAACTTTCTAATTTCTGATTGACAGGAAAAGGAACTGAATGAGAGTGGCCATATCATGAGGCGAATTCGATTGTCATTGGGAGTTAGTGAGTTTAAGACTTAGAATTTGAACTTTTGGATTAGACTATCACTTGGAGATAGTCACCTTAACATGTAGTATCTTTTGTTACGATTATTTAAAGTTATGGTCAACTTAACCTTGGTAATGACGGAAGCTTAGTGTTTTATGCAAACCACGATGCCTCCTTGACATGGGAGACTACCTAGGATTCCAGAGCCGGTGCCACCACCACCCCCTCCGATTCAACCTAAGCAGGACCCTATACAGAAGCTTGAGGCTATGATCAGGGTGTCTATTGAGGCTACTCAAGCCCAGATAGCCTTATTGAGAAAGAAACTAGATAGGATTGAGGCTGAGAGATAGAGGGCTGAGCCAGTAGCACCCCTTGCACCAGTTGTACCTGAGATCGGAGCGAATAAGAGGGTTGTAGATTGTGCAGAGGTAGCCTCAGTGAGACAAAGAGATGAGGCTATTAATGATTGCCTCTTGAAGGGGTTTCTGGATTTGAGACCTAAGGGGTTTCATGGGGGTCTAAGTTTGGACGCGACAAAGAACTGGCTTCTCAATATTGAGAAGAATGCAGAGACATTGAAGTTGTCCGAGGAGAACTAGGTACTCTTTTGTGACATCCCGACCCCCCAAAAGATGGAATAAATCACAGGTGCGATAGCTCTAGCCATTAGTATCTGAAGATCGGGAACATTACTTTTGTGTTCCTTTCTTTCTCATGCCATCCCAATAACATATTAGATTGCAAAAACATAGAAACAGTGTTAAACATGAATAAACTTAGGGATGATATGTCAAAAATATAATATCATGATTGAACTCATGAAAATGAAATAAATATAATCTGACCCCATGGCTTGAGTTCAAAATGAATCAATAACTGAATGCTTGGCCCCATGGCCGAAGTCAATAAACAAAATGACTAAATATAGATGAAATGTGGGTCCCATGCCCTACAAACTAATAACCATTGAGTAACACTATTCCTAATCAACCTTAACAGTGAGGTGTATCATGACTACAAAAATGCAGTTCCTCACTTGTCATCACAAGTGTCTTCAAAGATTACCTGAAAAAAAACTAGTAGGGGTGAGCTCAAGAGCCTAGTGGATCTTACACAAACATCTCAGACATTATATAAGTCAAAATTCAAACATGTAAGCACTTAAAATACATTATGCGTTTCAACAATTTAATTGTTTGAGTTAATGTTAAGACCACCGAAAGAGGTTCTCCCTCGGCATTCCAACTTAGGTTCGGAGAACTCACTGTAATGCCTAAGGCCTATTACACACTCTGAAACGCCTATCTCAGGGTTGATGTCTCACTTGATCATCAAACCAAGGAGTGTAGTTTCACTTAGATTCATAGTCCTATTTCAAACAAAGACTTGCCTAGGGCTAGGAATACCCATGATGATGCCAGACTACTGCCACTGTATCTGCATCATTGCGCCAACATGTGGTTACTTCTCTTTACTATCTTTGATTAATGATCGCAAGCATATTAACATTTCAAATATCCTATATAAGTAATCAATGGATATAAATAAACAAGTTATCATGCTCGTAATCACATTAATCATCACATGGCATGCATAACATAGGTTTTTAACTGTAACATACTTTCATGCAAAACATGACATGCTATAAGTCCACAAAACCAGTTAAACATTCATTAATATGCATATGCCCTTAGCATGCTTCTAAACCAATGAATAACAATAATCATACACAATCATGTTTCATATTTTAACCAGCATAATATGAAAGAGTTTAAGTTCTCACTTCCACATTTATCTCACATTCCCTTGAGCCTTTGCTTCGCACTATATTAGCCTTGTCTTTCAATTTATGATATTTAAAACCAACATTACATGAGTTTGAAGCATTTCTAAGGTCTCTTAAATCATAATTTAATGATTCTCTAACATAGATATCTTAAGGTTTATGCAATGGTCTCAACAGATGACATTTAACCATTTTTCCTCTGATTATCGCGATAGTGAGTAACATTATCGCGGTAATTCGTGTGCGCACATTCATAGATGAAAAATTGGGTTTACACCATGGTGCTACAGTAAGATGCCGTAGTAACCAAAGCACAGATCGATTTTCTCATGCGTTACCGTAGTAACCAAAAGGGTTTCGATGTGTTCAGCATGTGTTACCACGGTCAGTTGCCGTGGTAACCAGTGGGTTCATGTGTGTTCAATGTGTGTTACTACGTCAGCTACCATAATAACTAGAGAAGTCTGTATGTGCACAATGCACTACTACGGTCTATCATTCCCTCTAGTGTTTCATATTCGAACATACTTGGAATACGCTCAAAACACACACATACATGCATGAATGGGAAAACATTATACTTTGTTGCTCATTGTCCTTCCACCTTGTTCTCCTTGAATGTGAAGTTTTGAACCCTCTATTGATATGTGTTTCAAAAAAAACATGCATATTCTCAAGAAATGGAGATCTATGATGGAAAACTGTGATTCCAAGTGAGGTTTGGCGATTTACCTGTGCACAAACAATTTCAAACGACACTTTTATTGATTTTCTTCCTTGTTGGGGTTGTTCCTCATGAATTTAGGCTTTGAAAAACTAGTGGAGAAGGGTTTGAATGGATGGAAACCAGTATAAAGCAATAGGAAAGAGAGGAAAGTTCGATTATTGGTGGCTGGTATCAGTTCTTGGGAGTAAGTGCGCGACTGTAGGGTTAAAATAACGATTAAGGTTTTTTGGCACACTATTTACATTTATACATATTATGTACCGCGGTAATCACAATCATTACCACGGTAACTAGAACGTTGCTATTTTTTGGGTTTATTCGCATTACTGCGGTAGTGTAGAGCACTACTGTGATAACTAGTGGATGGTTATAGTGCAGAATTTTGTGATTCGCTTTGGTTCGCCAATTATTTTGTACATTGATTAAACATTTCCTAAACTATGTTTTCATGGGTTTTTCAGGGTCTATTGTACTTCAATTATTTTTATTTAGATTTACCAAAACTCTATAAACTTTTTAGGGTATTACAACCTAACCCCCTTAAAAGAATTTCATCCTCGAAATTTAAAGGGAGTTTCATACCTGTATGATGCCATCCAGTTAGATGTTCCTGATGAAGAGGTATGGATACTTCTTTCACTTTTCGTTCTCCAATTCCTAGGTAGCTTCTTCTAGGTCATGGTGCCTCCATAGAACCTTGACTAAAGGAATGTCCTTGGTTCTGAGACTCTGCACTTTATGATCCAATATTATAATGGTTGGTTCCTCGTAAGTGGCATCGTTTCGGATGTTGATTTCTTCCCAATGGATGATGTGAGAGGGGTCCGATTCATATTTTCATAACATCGATATAAGGAATAAGTTGTGGATAGAGGACATTCTATTCGACAGATCTAGCTCGTAGGCACACTCACCAATCGTCTAAGTATTTCGAACGGACCGTTGAATCTTGGTAATAGTTTCCCTTTGATCCCAAAATGTTTAATCCCCTTCTGAGGGATAATCCTTAGGAAAACCCTATCACGTTCTTGGAACTCTAGAAGTCTTCTCCTCTTGTCTGAATAGCTCTTCTGCCTGCTATAAGCCGTGGCTAACCTCTTTTGTACCTATTTCACTTGTTCATTCATCTCTTGTACTAGGTTTGGCCTTGCGAGTACATGATCCTCAAACTTTGCCCAACAAGATGAAGATCTACAAGGTCTATCGTAGAGAGCTTCGTATGGAGCCATTTTTATATTCACCTGGTAACTGTTATTGTACGTGAATTCTGCTAAATGCAAGTATTTGCTCTAATTACCCTTGAAGTCAAGGACACACGTTCTTAACATATCTTTTAGTATCTATGTCACTCTCTTAGACTGTTTATCTGTTTGAAGATGGAACGTAGTACTCATGGTGAGTCTACTGCCTAGTTCCTTCTGCAGGCTTTGCCAGAATTGGGATGTGAATCTAAAATCTCTATCTGACACGATGGTCTTGGGTAGACTGTGTAGCCTTACTATCTCCTTGACATATAGTTCTCCTAGTTTTCTAACTACATTTGTATATTGAATGGGTAGGAAATAAGCTACCCTTGTGAGTCAATCTACAATTACCCATACTGTGTCTTCACCCATTTGGTTTCTAAGTAGGTGCTCACAAAATCCCTGACCTAGAACTAGCTTCTATCATGTTTGCCTTAAAGATTTGGAAGCATTATTTCCATGGAGAGAAATTTGACTTGTTTTCAGATCATAAGAGCTTGATGTACATCTACACTCAGAAGGAGTTGAACTTGAGACAACGTAGATGGATGGGATTTCTAAATGACTATGATTTCCAACTCCACTACCATCCAAGAAAGGCTAACATCGTAGTCGATGCCCTTAACGAAAAGTTCGATAAGAGAAGTGAAGAAAAGGTACCTTAGACAAACAAAATCTTAACAACAACATTAAATAGTAGAAAGGTACCATCGACAGTTGGAAATGGGTCTGCCTATCCATCCTCAATGGCAAACACTTGGGCCTGATTTTGTCTGCCCTGCTATTGTTGCTACAACTATTATTTTTGGGGCTACCTTTGTAGTGGTGGCTGTTGTCCATGACCACCTTGGTTCCTGCTCTGACCATTATTATGCCTTTGGATCTATCTTTGTTGTCCCTGATTCAGATAGTCCTGGGTTATGTGTCCCTTCTGTGCATAGTTGTAGCAAGCTTCTTTTCTCTAGCTTGCTGCTTATCAATTCTACTTGGGGTCTGCTGCCTTTGAGGCTAATCTCTATTATGCTTCTTTTGTTCCCTTGGAACTCTTTAGTGTTGCTTGGCCTCTTGCGCTTGTTTGTCAACTTATACTCAAAATTGATCTCTCGTTCGGTAAGTAGTGCTTTCTCTACTACTTCTTTGTAGGTTCTCGAACCCATCGGGTTCACCACCCTATGAATGTCAACCTTCAGGCCTTCCACAAACATACAGGCCTTCATCTTGTCGTCCTTGATCAGTTCAGGAGCGAACTTGGCCAATTTAGTGAACTTGACCTCATATTCAAACACTATCATATTCAGTTTGATGAACTTAGATTCCATCTGCACTTGTGTGGATTCAGGAAAAAATTTCTCATAGAATAGCTCTCTAAATTCTTCTTAGTTCATATGTCGTACATTAGTGTTTATATTTGCTTTTAGCATCCACCACCAACTCTTAGTTTGTCCCTTAAACTGATGTGTGGCTGGCATAACTCTGCAAGGTTCTGTAGCCCCTAGCACATCTAAGTGTTCATCAAGCTCTTGGTACTAGTGATTTGCAGCCATGCTATCAAATGTAACATCGAACTGGGATAGGCGGAGCTTCTATAACTCAATTAGCATCACCCTCTATTCCTTGTCCTCAATTTCTTCCTACGTCATCTAACAGAATTGGAACCTTTGGCATGGGCGCTAGCTACTATACTGATATGTGCTCCTAAGGTGGGGCCTGTACCTGCGGCTCTGGTGACGCTTGTGCTTGCATTTGTGGCAATGACAATACTCTCATGATCTGTTCAGTCTGGTGATTTCATCCTAGAACTCTCAAGTCAACACTGCCCTAACTTGAGCCTCAATCTAGTTAACCTATGCCCTCTGCCTTTGAGATTCAGTCTCCTTAGACGTGGCAGCTCTCGTAGCATGTCTCTTGGATTCGACCATTTATTTACAACTAAAGATCCATTCAGTCATCATAAATTTATTGATGAAATCCCATGTACAAACTTAGAGTATTTATTTTAGTCGTACTAGCATGACTTTAGATTCATGTCTCTAAGTTCTTGTTTATTTAGTGGCCTACTGGTTTATGCTTCTAGGTCCACAATGAGTTTGTCTAGTTTTGGGTATAGGATTTGGTCTCAAGATTTCAAAACATACAAGTATTTCAAAAATCTTTACATACGCAAAACATGCAAGCAACAATTCAAATATCATCACGAACAACACGTTATCATAGAGAAATTCTAGGCTTCAACTTATGTCTCCGTGTTCGAGTGTCTCACACCACTCATGCCCATTGACATAGATTTTTACTTAGAGATCTCATTGCACTCAGACAATTTCACAAGTGTCTCGACATCCAAGGCTTCCCAAGCCCCACTACACTTGTGTAACACCCTAACCCCCTAGAGACAGGTTTAAGCTCAACCACAAGGTGGGTTGGGTCCAATGTTACATTTACAAGTACACAACTTGCATATCAATTCCTTTATTTAAACACTTACTGAAAACATTCATGGATACATCACAATGTATTAAATTTCAATTCAATAAGGCTATACAATTAGATAAAGGAATACTTCAAACTCTTTATTTATTCAAATAAAATAAAGAAA
>JAJIYU010002574.1:0-29831 GCA_030144865.1 Tinospora cordifolia
CTCGTATTCTTACACATCTCAAGGTTGATCAAAGGAATTACAAGTCAACACACAAAATACTCATCCAATGACCATAGTAAGTTATCATCCAACAAATTGAATGAAAAGTCCTTAGTCCTCAGTGAGATTAGATGCTCAAAGGGTGAATGTTGTACCGTAGCTTGACGCTCAAGCAAGCTAATAAGTCCAAGGTGAAGAAATAAGCAAGAATGAACCTCACCCTTCTAGTCCAAGCTCACGTAAACCAAATTTTCAAATGAATCCAAGAGGGAACCTATTTTGTCTTCGGGTCAAAACCATGAGTTAAAATTTTTTGTGCAAGTTTGAGCTAACAAAGGGCAAAAACTAGTCATTCTGCTCGTCTTGACCCAAAAAAAAATGACAGGTTGGTAGGTTGTGCTGACAAAAAATTTGAGGGATAATATTTTGGGCCAGAAATCTAGAATAACATTTAAAACACCCAATCAAAGTTATCTATAAAAATTTGTAGAATCCCTATCAAAGACACAACAATTATTTAAACGAAATTTCTTTGCATAAATAAAGATAGTTTTTTTTTCTTGGATTTTTTTTGTCTTGTGTTCTTTTGCATCTCTTTTTTTATTGTTATTATTACGCTTTTATCATTGATCAAATTTTATTCCAACACTATCTACCATCTTAACTGAGGATTGAAGGGCGGTTGTAATGTTTTCAAATTTTGCTAAAATATATTTTTATGTAATTCAAATATTTATAATTATTAAAAAAATGATATTTTTTATTCTTAAGTATAACCACTGTTGTTATGAAAAAAAAAATATTTAACAAAAATCAATATGATATTTTTTTATAAGGGGTAACTACATTTTTCGGTTTGTCAAAAACTTTATTAGTACGTGCCGCAAACCTACATTGCATTTGGATGATAGAAAGTTGGTCCAATTGCCCACAAACGTACCTTTTTAATATTCATTTGTTTAACCAATTATATATTGAAAGTTAGTGAGTAATTTAATTTTGTGATAAATAGCTTATTTTGAGTTAAGGAATTTAACTTTATAAATAGGATAGATTCCTCCTGATGTGTTGTCTAATGATCAAAACACTAAGCATTGCATTAAAAACTCAAATAAAAGAAATTGAAAACGCTATTTGAAAAAAAAGAAAAAGAAACGGATTCAAGCAAAATGCTGAAAAACGAGTTAAATACTTTTAAGATGATTTTTCTCGTGTCAAAAAGTTAATTCTTTCAAGCTTGTATTTGTTTAAAAAATACATATAACCAGATTTCAAATTAAGAGTATATTCTGAAACAAAAAGAAAGCATTTAAAAAAAAAAAAGCTGCAAAATTGTTATATTCGACATGGAAATTTTAAAAAAATAAAAATCAAAAGAATAAACACTTTACAAGGGTTTTCTGGACAATGCTTGGTCTTCAGGAACAGCACCACCCACCCCACCACCAGGCAATATTATTCTAGAATTTTTCTAGAAGATAATTGAAATTTCTCCTACTCGCCAAAACTTGTAATTCTCAAGCCTGGAATCATTTTCTCGACTCCATCTTAATTAATTTTTTTCTAGACTTGAATGCAGCAAACTGGATCACTGCTTGGGTTTGACCAACCACACCATCCTGCTTTTGATCAAATTTCGAAGTGGAGCGCTTAAGGATTTCAAGAAGTGAAAAATCTGAACTTGTTTCGGGTGTACCTGTGGACTGGCTACCCTTTTTGGACTGAGAACTGGTGAATTTAACTGATGCATTCCTTTTTGGTCGGTTCCCTCGGTCTTCCTGCAGTTTATCACATCACCCACAAACAGTAAGCATTGCATTAAAAGACTAAATTTTAATGCAAGATTGAAATTGATTTGCACGAGTAAGATTATCAAACTAAACTGGTGTAGGCTTGAAGGGTAACTTGCACATTAGAGTGAGGAACTAAATTAAGGAATGGAAGTACTAATAAAGCGTTTTGTAGCAAGGCATCAAGGCGAGTGTCAAACTCAATTTATGTGATGCCTTTGGTTTGGCACCAAAATTGCTGCTTTAATAAAGTTTGGACGACTTTCCAGTTGTTCAGGCAAGAGAGCAAGCATGAGTAGGCAATGAGTTGAAAGAAACAATTTAACAGCTTACCACATCAGGAGAAGCCTCCGAAGCTGAGATTCCACTCCTGCTATTGCTGTCATCACGTCCAAAGATGAAGGAACGAACACTGCTTGAGCCATTTTTATTTGATGCTGGTAATGAATTGCTTGTCACCCGACCCAAGAAAGACAACTGTTGAATTGAAAACCATTAGTGGAACGTCATTTCCTTTCCCTCTCTTATTTAATTATAAGCTTCCACCAAGAATCTAAACTGATGCTTTGCGATCAGTCTAAGTAATCAGTCCTTCAAACCCAAATAGAAACCTCGACCCTCATTTGTGCCCTGCCATTTAGCACTGCACAAAATGGCTAATAACTACCACCTAAAAAATCCATTGTTTTTTGTTTTTGTTTTTTTGTTTTTTTGTTTTTGTTCCTCCTCACAAAGAGCATCATTATCTCCGCAGACCTTCCTACAGCATCATGACAATGGGAACAAAAAAGTTCACTGTTTGTGAACTTGATGTATTGAAGTAAAGCCAGATCTGTTGGTTTTAAATGCTCTTCAACACTTCCAACATTGATATTTTGCCTCTTACACAATAAGCAACAACATGCAGATTTACATACCTTTGATGAGCCGTTGCTGTTTTCCCCACTTATCACTCTATCAAAGTAAGCTGCAATTTTTTATAAAACACCATTAGCAATACATATATTGTGAACCAAGGGACGGATGATGAAAAGGAAATTCACAAAGGCTTAGACCTACAAGATGATTTTGCTTTCTTCTTTGTATCAGGCACGACGTTCACTTTCTTAATGAGACCAAAAACTTCTCTAGAGCTTTCGTCCTCTGCAGGAGATAACAATGCAACATGCTCATCCTGTAGCAGTTACCATAGGCACTCATAGTAAGCGATATAAATTAGTAGTGAAACGACAAATGATGGAAAAGAAAAGAGTTCAAGAACCGTGTACTTAATCATAAAAATGTGAAATATAGAAGATACTAGTCCACTATTTGACTCTTAAAACTTTCAAACCCAATAAAGCACAGGTACTTACAGCTTTCTCAAGAAGGCGCTTTCGAACTAGATTCTGTTCTGTTTCTTCATCATCAGATACAAAAGCATCATCCTTATCAGAGAACATTAGTGGGATCATCTGTTTCACTTTTTTTGAGTTTATCCGTTGCACACTTTTTGAAAGTAGGTCAGCAGAAGCTTCATTCTCAGATTCTTCATTAAAGTCTTCATCTTCCTCCACTTCAAGCATAGCTGCCTCACTTTGTTTCAGACCACATTTAATCCTCTGCAGAACATTTTCAGTGGCAGCTGCATCTTGTAGTTCAAGCCACTTCTGATGGAGTTGATCACGCTTTTCATTATCTATTTGATTTTCTTTGTATGCCGGGACAATGAGATCATTAAATTCCTCACTTTCTCCATTTTCCTCATCCCCCTCGTTCTCTTGGGAGCACATTGGGTCATCATCACTGTCATCTTCCTCTTCAGCTTCATCATCAAGAAAAGCTTTAGCAAGATCACCATTTGGACTTGAATCTCTATTGAACATTTTGTGTGGTTGAGGATCCATATTTTCTTTATCATCATCATCCTCATCGGAAAAGCTAACAATAAAAGTTTCAAAACCAAAATTGAATTCAGAGGTACATGTGACAAAGCAAAAGTTTGAATACAACAGCCACATATGATCATATCCATGATCCATATGTATAATATTTTAAATTTTGTCGGAGTAAAACAATATTTTCAAACTTTTCGTAATTCCACATAATTATTAACATAGAAAATACTGACATGTGCTCAAGTAGATGTGCATTGTGTGGTTGTATGAAATTTAACCAGGACCTTTATAAGCTTACAGACCCCACACTTTCACGTAGGCTTGTATGAGTTACTTTCTATTAGTCTCTAATAGATTACATGGACCAACTTCTACATCTTTCTTTCCTTGCAATGAAAGCAAATAACTATTTTAAAAATCCTTAAAAGTAATACTATATACATATAATGAACTATAATATTAGTTTGACAAAGTAGATATGCACATTATTTGTATTTTGTACGGTACTTACATTTCGGTCTTTAAAAATGTAAAACCCCACTAATAAACTGTAACAACCTACATATAGTATCACAAACAATTCTCTGATTGAAACTGCCATCCTGCCAGTGTTGCTCCTATATGTTGTCATTGTAAAACAACAAAAGTGCGGCTTTAGAGAAGAGAGCAATATCATAAACTTACGGCAACTGATCTTTTAGCGGTTAGATTAAATGTCACAGCGTGACCCATTTCAAATAGTTTAACCTTCTGTTTGTCAACCGTAGCTTCCATAAAATAGGCATTCAAAGTTGCAGAACATTTACCTTAGACAGCTAAATAATAATGATATTAATAAATCATAAAAGAATGCCTCGCAATATAGTGCCCTTGGATGAAGATGAAAGCAGAAGTGTGAATTTCGCATTACAGTTTTGAAAACAAGGAAACAAATAAAATTACTTTAAAAAAAATTCAAGATACGCACATTTCTTCAGGAGGGGCAGAATCAAACTTCAAATCCATAGCTAGCAATGATGGAGCAAACTCTTCTTCCATAGGACCATCTCGGGGCACATGTTCCTCTTCCTCATTAAATGATTCAGAACCATTGAAAATATCCTGCAGCGAGGACTTGTGAATTACTCTCAAAATTATTACAGGAAAACCATGATTTATTTCATGGACACTGGGAAAAAAAAAACCTGCGTGTCATCAATTGGATTCCGAAACGTCACCAACTCTTCATATAAAGCCTGCAGAAGGTATAAAGGACAAGCATTACCACATTGGAAATCCTTCATGCAAACCTAGGGTCCCAATGATGCAGTCACTTTGTATTTCAATGCACGTCATTCACCTCAGTTCTATGAAGGATCATGAAAAACTGTTTTGGTAATTTAAAAAGGTATGCAGGTCCTGTGACAAAGCGATGGCGACATACTATGTTGGATTATGAAAAATTGTTTTGGTGATTTAAAAAGGTGTGCAGGCCCTTTTGAGAGGGTCACTTACAATGTTCTCAAATATTTACAGTCAGAATTAGAATTTTCTCATTCGGAACAGTTCTGATAATAACCACATAAAAAGTAGTCTTAATCGATATTTTTAGTGATCAATATTTGCAGCACAAAATATTAGCAAGTATAGATTGCTGTTTCCATGTAAATAGAGAAACAGAAAACTCAAGAAGAACCTACTTACCGTGCTGGGAGAGACATTTTCACACTGGTCTGAAGGAGATACAGAGTCACCAGATCTACCAAAAGGACCGTCTAATTGGTTATCATTTCCATTTGCAACAATCAAATCAGTTTCCTGAAACCACGTTTTTTTTTTTCTTAAAGAGCATTGGAAATTTGCAAGGACAAGATCAACCCTATTAAAACAAAGTTATTTTGGGTGTGATTCAGGAAGGACATACCATTTCCTCTGCACTTTTATCATTGAATTGCTCATTCCTTCCAAAATGATCATGGTATACATTCAGCATTCCCCCTCTTGAAGCACAATCAGTCTCAGGGCAACTGTTTGAAATGCTAGCCCTGTACCAAGCATCAGAAGATACATATCATAGAAACACTAATTAAAGGTATTTCAAATAAGCAGATAATGAAATGAACTGCTTACTTTTTTGCTATTTCCAGCTTCCTTTTCCGAATCTTCTCTAAAACTGAAGATATGGGCTTTTCTACTACGGGTACAGGCTTAAATGATGCATCTCTAGTTTCTGGAATGGCCAACAAAATAGTATTAGCAAATTGTGGTCCATAATGGTTCTAATTTTGGCATTGAAGAAAAGTTTAAACAAAAAGGATCATAAATAAATAAAACAAATTAAGATAGATCATAACCACTTGAGACAGTTGAAGTGAGTTTCTGCATTCTGCATATCGTATTACTGTGCATTATCTTTTAGTGGTCCATTTTCTGACCATTTGTCAAATAAAGGAAAGAATAGCACTTAAAATAATGGAAGTTGAGATAACTAGCTGTAACGTTGTCATCTCTAAGATGACCATTTGAAGGAATTGAAAGTCCCTTTGAGGGCTATTGGGTACTGCAACTGCGGCCATCATCTCTAAAAGAGTGTTTGCTTAACACTTTAGTCATACATAAGTCTCAAGTATGGGAACCTGCAGGGTTGAACGGGTGAGGATGGAAAGGAAAGAATACAAGACCAAAAACAATAAGTAAACCAGGAAAGTATTGATTGTGGAGAACTTGAGAGAAAGGATGTACCAGTTGATACTGGGAGTTGACACAGCAGAATAATTACTAAATGAGTTTCAAAGGTGTCAGGAAGGAGGATGAGAGATGAGAAATATTACCAAAGGGGCAGAAGTGGAGCTATCTTCTTCAGAAGAAAAAAAAAAGTTCAAATTGGCAAATTCATTGAGCTTATTAGAGTCGATCACAGCAGGCCATGAACTGTGATGATCCTAGATGTCGAATGGATGGGAAATTTTCCGACGAGCTCTGTTCCAATGTTCTAAAGTTCAAGATAATATTAGTGAACAAACGAGGCAATAGCCAAGTCAGATATAGGATTGCTGGTGGGTGGTGTCTGCAGGTTGAATCAAATAACCAGCTTCAATTAATGAATGATTTGAATGCAGGCAAAGGGGCATTTGCAGCATCATTGCTCTTCAGATAACGCATATTGCTACCATCACCACACTGTGGCAAACATGGATAGAAAGGAATAAGAGATGGTTCCAAGACAGGCATTCAGAGGTTAATAATGTTTGGAAACTAATTCTTCTGCAGGCAAGTTCTTGGATTCTTGCAGCCAACGTTGTCGTTGGTCTATCCATGTCAGGTTGGTTTCTTGATTGGGGAGGGTGCATAAACACTGTATAACACATACATTATACCACCAATACTTTCATGGCTGGTTGTACAGATTTGAAAACACGAGTAATGAATAAATCTTGTTTCTTAAAAGAAAACAAAAACAAGAAAAAGCACTTCAGTCATATATAGTTTGAACCAGTATATCAAAATTTACGCTTGAAAAAATTTGCAATAGAATAGCTCTTGATTAAGACAGGAACACGAGCATTTTGAACACTTGTCTCTAGAACCTTATTTCCAATTGTGCTTACGTTTATGAAGTGAGGCATGCTATTGAAAGGCACGTACACCCCAAGTTGTTGGACACAGAATTGCATTTGCACCAATCAACAGCTATTATCACAATTCTTCCTGTTGTCCGTGTTTGTGTTCATATTAGGTTTATCAGTGAATAGATTCAATTGCTTGGATTGATCCCAAAAGAATAGATACAGTTAGTTCAGTCAACTATTATTCAATATTCAGCTTCCTGTTACAACAGCCAGTAGCTAAAAAGGGCTTTAGGATTGCTGGATCTAGGTTGGCCATTGCAAGCATCAATGTTTGTTTCAATAATAGGAAACAATCAATCCCAGTTATGATTAGGATTTTCAACATTAGAGCAGCGCTAAATCAAGGAATGCGCATTGTTCTTTCCCTTTCCCGGCCTCCCTTTTAGAAATAGAGTTAAATATCTGGATGCCTCATCTACACTAAGTTCGATCTTTATCATCTATTGATTTGTTCAATAACACGAAACTCCCACGACCAATAACAACGGTATGAAAGGGCTCTATGGATAATTGATTGAAAAGGCAAAAACAATTTTACCATTTGTACGAGCTGCATTTGTTACAGAAAGCTTGTTCATCGACAACTAAGATTTAACCAGTTATTCCCTACCTCGCAACAATCTCTGTGTTTCCGCATGCAGACGTTCGATATGGATCTTCCTTTCCTGTGACGAACTCCAATCATAAACATCCTGTCCACCAAAGCAAATTAATTGAGCAATTGAATTGAAAATTACCTTCTCCATTCTTTTCTTGGTACGAGCAGAGGCTTTAGGCTTCCCATCTTCACCGTCAGTCTTGCCTCTCTTCTTTTCCTTTTTTTGGTCCATCTCCACACCATCTGAGCGTTGCCGCTCATTTGCAAACTCGCCATCATCCAAATTCTCACCATTTTCGCTCGAGTCGTTGCTCCGGTTTGCTCCTTTTCCATCACAATCATCATTCGCCACATTCAAATCATCTAATTTAGCCTGTTTCTCGACGTGCAAAGTATCTGCAGTTCTTGTTTGATCTTGATCAGAAACCATCCCATCTTGATCGTAAACTGAATCCCCAACAGTAACTAAGCCCTCGGATTCAAACATAGGTTCGACAGAATCCACTGCTTTCTCGAAATCTGTACTCTCTAGAGGCTCGGGATGCAGATCTTTGGTAGAACAAGAAGCGTTCGCATGACTTGAATCTACGAATTGAGCGGTCGGCTCACTGGAAAGTGTAGACGTTCTCTTCAGACGTTTGAGCTTCGGTTTGCGGATTGGCGACGAAGGCTCCTCGGAATGTGAGAATAACAGATAGTCATCGTCGTTCTCCATCTCCGTTTTCTATGTTCAGAGCGAAGATGGTAAATTTTGGGTTTCTTAGATCTTGAAAGCGCGAGTTTTGGCTTCGGCAAGAGGACGGAAAAGGTTCCACTCGAGCGATGAAAACAAAGTTTGGCGCCAAGTTTTGAAAACTTTTAACAAAATAGAGGGCTGGAGGCACATTTGGCGGTAACTACAAAAATGTTTCAGGTTTGTATAATTACAAAAACACCCCTATAATTAGATTATAGTCTCAAAAAATATAAAATTAGTCGCCCCAACAAAAATGTTTTTCACAGATTTTTTATTTGATTATTGCGTAAAAATTTTCTTTTTCTTAAGACATAATTTGCTAAATTAATGTGAGAGACCTAATTTGCTAAATTAGTCGTTCTTTCTTTTGTAAACAACCAAAAAAAATAGTTTCAATTTTGACATCTTTTCACCATAAGATTTGAAATTGTCTTTCAAAAACATAAATAAATAAATAAAAGTCTTACTAGCTCATGTTGAAAATAAATGTTTCTTGTAATCTATTTAAAAACAAAATAAGCAAGTTGTAAAATAATAATAAAAAAAGAACAGTTGGTCTTGGTAAAAAAAATCTCCATCGCATGCATCCATCATCTGTAATGTCTCTCTTTTTGCTATTTTAGATAAAGGTCACAATTTATGACACAATATTATAACATGAGACGAACACGATACGATGTTAACAGAGATTTAAGTTTAGCATAAACAGGTTTGGGTCAAAACGAATCAAGCACAATTAAATATAACTAAATGTGGGTCATAAACATGTTAAGTTGATAAACTCAAAAATGGCACATTTAACATGATTATGCATAAGTTAAAAAATAAATTATAAATAAGTTAATTTAAAACTAATATATTTATTAATCTGTTGATAGTATAATTTTTTATTATTTTTAAAATATATTTTTTTAAAAGTAATTTAGTTTTAATATCTTTTATATTTTTATTAGTATTTTTTATAAAAAATTTATTTTAAAAATTAATTATAGAGAGTTAAATAGGTTATATACAAGTACATGATTATAGACATGGTTATAACACGACCTATTTATGACATGACACAATTTGCTTACAATATATGTGACAGGACTCGTTTACGACACGACCCATTTACAACACGACTCATTTGTAACAACCCATTTATGACATGATGACATGAATTGTCACTCCTAGTTTCAAACAAGAATCTCCTATGAAAGAGTGTCCAACGTTTGTGCTCTTCTCCAGCATTTGTGCTCTTTTAGTTAAGGATAATCTAACTAACTTTGATCATAAAAAAAAAGTAAAAAAAATAGTCCCTCTAATCATGTTATAAATTCTTATTGAACAAAGAAGATTGTTAGTTACTCAAAGTTAGTTTTGATACAAAATATTTTATAGAATGTTTCACATTCACAAGTTTTCTCAAAATTAATTCTCCATACTTCTTTGATTCTTTTAGATTCACTAAGATGATTAAGGTCTTTTCTTACCTTTTACTAGTTGTTTAGGGTGTAAGATGCTTTGAATTTGTTGGAACCCTACTATCTCCTCCCATAAGCGATCTCGACTAACACCACAACCTACTCGATTGTCGCCGACAATCCAATTAAATAGATTATGATTAAGCTTGCTAAGCATAATGACTGTACAAAAATTCAAGTCACCAAGTACCTCAAAATTATTATATATAACAAAAGTTTGTCCATGTTATAGCTCTAAATTTCATTTAGTTCCAAATGTGATGATATGTACAATAGGGTTTCAGAAAAATGACATTTGAAAAGTAACTAAAATAAAGTATACCTTATGGAAAGAAACAATTAACAATTACGCAATCTCCTTTACCTAATCATGCCTTGAGGGACCTAAAAAATAAAAGGAGGGTGTGAGCAAACCACATGCTCCGTAAGTAATAATCCCTATGTAACCTTACGAGTCTAATGCAATGCATGTGTAAAACAATGTAATCATTTATAAATCTTACCATAAGCATTTTTAAACCATTCTTCAAACATTATATGGCATATTCAATGTATATTTTTCAATTATTTCATTCAATCATCTCAAATGCATGCATGTTTCATAAAATAGGAAAAGAATGGTTATCTCATACATCAAAACATGTATCATGTTAACACTTCATCATGTCTCCATTATGATGGACCTTGCTTGAAGCTATCACATAATGTTATGTTTGTTATAATGAATCTAATCTAGAGCTATCATTATATTTGCTTAAATGAGTTTCATGTAGAGCCACATATGTTACTGTGGACCCAACTCTAAGAGCTCACAAGGACAGAGTTGTATATCAATGTCGCTAATACATTGGAAATCAATCGAAGCTATATCATCTTTATTATGGGCCTAATCATAGCTTGGAAACTTAGACTTATATCATGCTTCATGCACATGACTTAAATCTCGTTTGAATGTCATTTCTATATCAAATTAGCATTTATAAAATTACTTTCATGTTATGTATGAAAACACGTGCCACACATTTTTTTCAAAATACCATTTTGTCATTCCATTATAAAACATAATTAAAGGCAAAGGTTAAATTAGTATTCTCATTCTCATGCCATTTGAAATATTCAAAAAGCACAAGCCATGCACTATTCACAATCTCATTTCAACATTTAAATATATTTTTAGCATTTCAAATAATAAAAGACGTAAGAGAAACAAGAATTACACAAGGACTACTCAAAGTACTACACAAACTCTAATACTAGGATTCAACATGCCTCAACCTCATATACCGGTTATCCTACATACATGTTATAGCTTGATTAACTTTTGTGTGCAAAATTCGATTATTCTTATTCTTGCTACCCTCAATCAACTCTGGTCAACACGATCAAATGGGTTTAGGTGATCCCTTATGCCCAAACGCTCAATGCAGGCATAGCTGATGCCCTTAGTTTGGTCAATTCGTTCAACCCTTAGTCAAAACTGGTTAATGCTTACTTGGACGGGTCAGCAAGTCAAATGTTGAATAACCTCAATTAAAGTAACCCAACCATGTTCAAATCCATGGTCAATTTACAAATGTAACACAAATTGTAAAAATTTAGGCGTTCAACAAGGTCGATTTGTCCATTTTCATATGACTAAACTATAATTTCAAATTGTGCCAAAATTTGTAAAGTGGTTTATGTTGCCGATGTATATTCCTAACATTTTTCTCATAATTTTTTAAGAATGTTTAGTATTGTTTTTAACTACATCAATTCTAGCATGTATTTCTCTTTAAAGGAAGATGCCTCTAAGTAATAATTTTTCTGCGATCAATCCGTTTGTCAAATCAATGTAAAACTTTTTAGAACTAATAAATACTTGTTTTTAATCCCATTTCTCTATTGTTGTCTTTGTGGAACAAAATGAAAAAATATACACCCAAAGTACCTCCTTTTACTATAATTTTTTAAGTCCAATAAGGGATTCTCTAAAGCTTTAGAAGCTTGAGTTTTCTGGCCCTTTAAACAACTCAATTGCAGCTCAAAATTTATCAAAATAACAAGCCAAATAATCAACATTTCATTATATGACAACTAATTTATTTTTGGTAATTCAAGTTTATATAAACTAAGTTGTACATAACTCAATCCACCCAACCTTGCCCAACTAACCTGACCATTTTTGGTTGGCTTTGGTTAGTTTAATTCATATATTTAAGAGGTTGTGTCAAATATCCAAATCAATCCTTGCTTGTCAAGTTAGGTTTTGGGTTAAAACCAAAAAGGATGGGGCAACCCAAACTTGACCTGACCTTCATGACACTGTTATTATGACTTCAAAGTTCAAACCTTAAGTTTTATCCTCCAACGAAGTCTCCATCTAGCCTAACATCTCATCAATGATTTTTAGATAAGATTTTGTTTCTCTTCTCCTCTTCTCCTTCTTCTTCTTCTTCTTCTTCTTTAGTGATTTTTAGACAAGTTTCTCTATGTGTAATACACTTTCTTTTTCTTCTTCTTCTACCCCTTTTCTTCTTTTTTGTCATTTCTAATTTGTTTTCTACTTTTCTTCTTTCTTCTGCACCTTCTTCTTTTTTTGTATGTTTCCAATTTTTTTCTAACTTTGTTCTACTACTTCTCATTCTTTTTATAAGAAGTGGCAATCCTTCTATCTCTCTTTCTCTCTCTCAAACATTGTCCAGTGTTGCATTTTTTAAAATTGTACATTTTGTTTTTTTTTTCTTATTCTTAATCAAATAATCATCTTGCTTCTATGCATGGTTTTCTTTTAATTTTTCCCTTTGTTTCCTCATTTATGCATAAACCCAATCCAGTAGCCACCAATTATTGACATTGTTGTCATCTTTTTCTTTTTCTTTTTTTCTTCTTTAAAATTTGAGCCAAAAATTGGGTCATTAGTAGGAGGCCCAACCCAAATTTGGTTGGTTGAGTTGGACCTCCTCAAACTTCTAGGTCATGTTGGATTGAGCCTTCAACCTTTTAATCTGACCAGGTTTGGTTGGGTGGGTTGGAGTGGTGAAACTCGACTTGACTCAACCCTTGGACACCCCTAATGTAAACATTAAGTTAATGCATTACTTAAGAGATTAATTTTATGCCCAAAAATCACATGAAATAATCCTCATTTTATATGTATTCTAATGACATTTTAATCTCACTCAAAACCTCATTTCATAGTTTAAAATTACATAAAACTATCATGTTCATTAAGCTTACATTATATGGGTTAAATCTATCAAATATAATTCTCTTGAACAATAGGGAATTTTCTACATATTTTGTTTTCTCGAAAGTGGAAATTATAAATTTGAACAGTTAAGATTCACATCAACCTAATGCCATGCATATATCAATTTTTCTTTTTTTTAAAATCCATCAGTTAAAAATAGAGCTCAGGAACCTACTACGCGTTGTATCAGGTTTGGTATTGGTATAGCACAAGACTTCAAGAGTCATGATGATATTACTGAGGAACGTCTTTATTAGAATATTTTGCTTCTCACTTCGGGTAGTTACAATAATTTTTTGTGGACTTTTGAAAATCTATTTCATATAGCTTGGCAAGGAAATTTTGAGTCTGTCCAAGGCTAATTATTGTTGATTGTTGGGATCACTGCAAGTGCATAGGATCACAATAGTAATACACGGTAAGAAATTGAAGATCGTCATTAGTGAATAGTATATGGCTAATAATCCTAAATCTCAATCTAATATTATTATCAATTTTATTAAGGCTAAAAATTGAGTTTGAATGTTGAAAACTTAAATTAAATTAAAAAGAAAACGAATACTAGTTTTGAAAATTATAATCAATGAAGTTTCTAGGATAGTGAAATCTCATATATTCCCTCTTAATTTGTATTTCTTAATTTTGTAGTTTATGACACTTTCACTAAAACCCTTTCCAAAAAGTGCCTTAATACATATTAGTCAAATTGCCCAGTACCCCCTCCTGAGGCATACAATCAACAACCTAATGCATTAAAATTCTAATTCTTATGCAACTTCTTATAGAATCAACAACCTCCTAGTTAATTGATCGTTCTAGGTCTATATTTTGATTATCCAACCATTAAACCTCCCTCTAGAGTTAGTTCAATAGTCTAAGATCATTCTATCTATGGCAGTAGATAAAAGGCAGTAAGTACACAAAATAGAAAGCAAAACATCATAATAGATTAATTAAAATTCAAAATCAAGGGTTCCTATAATTGAAATCACATCTTAGAAATTAAAATAACTTAGTCGGACATATTGTAGAGATCACAAAACAAAGGTTTCAACAAACGTAAGATCATACTCTTGTTTCGATCTTGTTCTTCGTCTCTGTCTATGTTTTCTTCCCTTCTCCACTTCTGGTCGTCAATAATAATAAAACAAACATTCGAATGAATAATAAACCCTAATACATGTATCTATTTATACTCTTCACTTAAAAACTCTAAAACACGACTTAAAAATAACCTAAAAACATAACTTAGTCGCACTATTGTGGTTTGCAAATGTAGTAGTTTCGTTCTTTGAAACCCCAAAATTTTCATGAATGTTGTTGGTTAATCGTAGTATCGCGGCAGCCTATCGTAGTAGTCACACTGTTCATCGCACTACCACGGTGGTAGTCATGCTCAGCCTTTTTCATTGTTCTCCTCATCGTGTTATCACAATAATTTCTCTTTTATCGTACTAATGCCTTAATTTTTGCATTTTTGGGATATTTTCCATCTTGCTTGTGTGTACCTATTCCTACTTAATTTAAACCTGCACAAACAACTAAGAACCTTCTTCGGGTGTTAAATCACAAGTATAAAATATAAAAACCATATTGTAATTCTCTAAATGTGTACATACATGCAATGCTTATATAAATGATCATGCGCCTAATTATAAACAAACATGTCCTATTTTCTTCCCAACTAGTGCAAAACATAAACAAAATACATATAATAGAATTAGTATTCCATGCAATTAACAAATACTCTTAAAGTTAAACTATTGTTCGTCCCTGAATAATGACTCAACTCCTAAAACTTACACACCATACCATACACAGTTAAGTTCATTTCATTCATCATTGTGGCTGCCATTTTTCATTCCCATAATATGTGATTCATTAATAAGTCCCTAGGGTCATTTTGATTGTCTAGAATTTCAATCCACCCTCTGTTCTTCCTCAACTTCACCCTCGTCTATCGATGTCTCAGTCCTCTTAGACCGTGTAGGTGATTTGTAGTCACCATCCCACCCATAATAATCCTCTCCTAGTACCTAAGTACACAAACCTTTTCAATGTTCTCTTGTATCTATCCTTTACTCAGGTCAAACCATAGTTAGAATCAGTGGTCTTTTTTTTTTAAGTTTGTAATGTGGCTTGGCTCTAAGTACAAGTATGATAGGATTTTCATACTGACTCAAATACGCACACCAATAGCAATAATAACAACCTTCTTTGTTTAATCTTTTTTTCTTTATGCTTGATCCAGTTTGTATACTCCTTTGTTTTTCTCTATTCAGACCCTCAACCTTGTTTTCATGGCTCCTCCAAACTTATGATTTCATATGCATTTCAATTGATGCTCATGTATACACCCATATAAAATTAAGGAGTTCAGCTTTCATTGATAATACTGAAGTGCCTCATATAAATATATACCTTTCTTTCTTCTTCTTTTCTTTTTTTTTTTTAAACAAAATGAAAATATATGTATCTCAATGACTGCATCCCTTCCTTCTTTACAAATATGCATTATTATAACCAAAAGTAGACACAAATAGGTTCAATTGACATATGTATAAACGGTATAGTGTTTATATATTGTTTAGGTTCATTACAAAAAAAAACAGGCTTTAAACCTCAAAATTGGTTGCAAAACCCGCCTTTAGACTAAAACTCAAACAATGATGGCCTATATCTTTTCCCTCTTGGAGTCATTGCTAAGTAGTGCTCAAGATAAATTTAATTATTTCAAGAGTGAAATTCTCTCCACTTGCATTATGGTTTCCACTCCTCACCTTCCTCAATTTTCGAATTTTCAATTTACCTAAGACTAAAGAGTTTCGTCAAAGTCAAATTTTGGACAAACCAAGCACACAAACACTTTGAAAATACTCTAGTTCTTTGTCTCATCACACAGGAGGAATTTTTAATTTCATAAGTTACTAGTGAAATTTTCAAAAATATGGCATGAATCTAGTCTAAATGACATAAATATGATCCATATGTTTTTGTCTTAAAGCTAAATAAATGATAATGACATCTAAATGTAATGATAGAATTTCAATAATAAATATTTCTATGAAATGCCTATAAATATGCAATTTAAGGGAAAATAACCTGAAATTGAAGAAAATTTTCTTCAAGGCACACCCCAAACTTAAATTATGCCTTGTCCTCAAGAGCACAACTTGAACATGACACACACACATAAGGAGGAGAATACGCTAAAGCACAGGCATCCATACACATACTCGCAATTTGAAAACATGTATAGATTAAAAAGATGGCAAGTATGATTAGTGGGGAATCCACTAATAAGGCAGGTAATAAATATAATTTTAAGGGGCAAGAGTAATAGTAGGATAGTTGAACCCCCTGCCCACCCCCCTTTTTAACTAAAATGCATGCAAAATTTTAATTTTAATTTTTGTACTAAAAATGAATGCATACCTAAGAAATTAAATTAAACCATAACCAAAATAAAAGGAAATAAATTAAAAATATAAATCATTGGGTTGCTTCCCACTAAGCGTTTTGTTTAACGTCTTTAGCTTGACGTGGATACTGGTTAACCGAAACCCAATTTGTTGATCTTTCTGAACTCCTTAGATTTGCGCAATGTTTGCTTCATGATGTCGGGTGGTTGCTTATATTTTAGTGATGGGTGATGCACCTACTTCATTGGAATCTTCTATGTATGAAAAACATCATGTGGCTCTTCAGTGGCATAGTTATGCTTCTAGTGTGCTTGTATTACCTTCCCTTTAGCGAATTCAACATTTTTGCCTTAACATCAAGAGGGCTTGGCTTTTCAACCTCTATCTTAGTGTCAGCTTGTACCATGGTGATTCTCTTGCAATCTTGCACTTTAGTAGGCAACTTCAAAGATCGATATATGTGAAGACGAATTGGTTTTCATTTATTTGCAAGGTGAGCTCTCCTTTTTGCACGTCTATGATGGCATGACCAATAGCTAAGAAGGTCTCCCAAGGATCAATGGAACTTCATTATCTTCTTCTATGTCTAGTACCACAAAATCAATTGGGAAGATAAACGTATCAACCTTAACTAGCGCATCTTCAATGATCCCTTTTGGATAAATAAAGGAGTGGTCTGCAAATTGATGAGTAATAGTGGTAAGCTTGATTTTAGATAGACCCAACCGTCCATATACTGAAAGTTGCATGAGATTTATACTTGCCCCCAAGTCATAAAGAGCTTTTTCTGTTGTTCCTCTGCCTATGTTGCAAGGAATAGTGAAACTTTTGGGTCTTTCAACTTTTGCAAAAGCTTCTTTTAAAGGATGCCACACACTCTTTAGTAAGCTTCACTATTTCAAGATCTTCTAGTTTACGCTTTTGGGACATAATCTCTTTAATAAATTTAGCATAATTTAGCATCTACTGCAATGCCTATGTGAATAGGATGTCAATATGAATTTTCTTGAATAAATCCAAGAATCATGCAAACTGTTCATCTATATTCTTCTTCTGAAATCTTGGCAAAAAGGGTAACTGAGGAGGCTCAAGCTTTTTGAATGGTGATCCCAAGAAGTCTTCCTTTCTTCTTTTCCCCATCAGTGGGAGTTATTCATTTGGCTCTAAAGGAATGAACCCTTTCGAATTGTTTGATTCATAAACTAGCATAGTAATCCTAGAGGGAATGGGTGGGCTCTAGATTTCTCTTTTGCTTCAAGTAAATATGTCTTTGGAACTTTCTTTAGGATTGACTTGTGTATCACTGGGCAAAGAGCTCCACTGTTGATTGGCAAATGCTTGGGTTAATTATCCACCTGAGTCTAAAAACTTTTCAATGTTATCATTTTCCCATTTGTATTTCTAATCTTGAGACTCTGTTGTCAATTTTATCAATTCGACTAGATAGCTTGTTGAAGAACTGAGCATGCATGTTTATCATTTTATCTAGTTTGTCATCCAATGATGGCTTCTTATCGTGTAGGCTTGGTTGAGGGACAAAACCTAGTAGGGCTTGCTGGACATTTTTGTTATTAGCATAGGAGAAATTCTCATGGTTTCGAATCCCCAAATAGTAGTATTGAGGAACACTGTACCCCCGTTGCTTACCTTGATAAGTATTGAAATGGTTCAGTGCATTAAGCTACTCTATACTTGCTTCCATAGTAGAGTAAGCCTTAAGTGCTTCAACTATGACCAAGATTGATTGATTTTGAGGTGGCTAAAATTGTCCATTACCAAACTTTTCAACCAATGAATTCATTTGGTGGGTCATAGAGGATCTTTGCGCTTTGACAAATATAATCTCATCAACCTCATTTATTCCAACCCTTTTTACTGAGCGTTTCTCTGTTCCATGGCCATAAGCGTTTGCTGCCATATCTTCTATGAGTTGTGTGACCTCTATAGTTGATTTTCCTATTAAACAACCTCCAACTGCTAAATCCACCAAGGCTCTAGAAGGTCGTGTTACACCATTGTAGAACGTTTGAATTTGGAGCCATAGGAGATAACCTGTAACACCCCGACTCTCGGTTTCCCTCTCTCTACCCATGCGACGAGTTGTTGGGACCGCATGCAAAGAGGGCACGTGCTCATTCAGCGGGAGACGCCAGGTTTACGTTGTTCACCGGGAGACACCGAGCTCATTCTGTTTATCTCATGCTTCAAACTTTCTTTCAAATATGCTATGAAGTCAATTTAAAACATACAATGATTGTTAAAATGCCAGTTCTTTTTGTCAGCAAAATGAAATTCATCAAGAAAATGTATGTAGTGGTTCAAAATACTTACAAATTCAGTATGAAAATACAGTTCAGAAACAAATAAAATAAGGCCTTTGGCCAAGTTTGATACATGCCAAAATTTATAAGAAAGACATTAAAAGCTGGAGGCCACATCCCCAGTCTGAATTATTTACAACAAAACAAGAAAACAGTAAACCAAAAAGAAAGCTATGATAAATTCCCAATGAGGTCTTAACCAAAATGATGACCTTGTGTGGTTAGCCTGCTCCTGTAGTGTCAATGATCACCTGTAATGAAATAATAGGGTCAACTCGACAGTCTAGTGGATCATCCCTACACATCACTAACATTATAAAAACCAGAATACACAACATGCAAACACTTTCATTATATTAGGGTGTTTCAAACACTTTATTGGTTATTTGGTTGTAACCTAAGACTGAAAGAGATTCGCTTTCGGTGTCCCCTTGTGGTCTCGGGAGCGACTCTAGAAGTAACACTATGCAGCTTACTACCTTCTAGATCGGAAGTAACTCTAGTAACGCCATGCAGCCTATTATTGTACAATCTCACATCTAAGGATAGAGGTAACACTATGCAGCCTGTTACCTTTCCGTCTGACGAACACTCAGCTATTGCAGGCAGCCTTGATAGGGACACCCACGATGACGCTATGCAACCTATCATCGCCTTCGTACGTGGAGTTTTAAATTTTAATTTAATCTTCTTTAGTTTCACATTCCATTCCAATTCATACATAGTCATCATATATAACATTCAAACTAGACTAATTAGATATGTTCAACCATTCATGGAGATCAACGGATGAAATCTCTATCTATGCATGTTGTAATACAGGTAACAAAATATCATGGATATACACCAAGTCATTCCAATCAAGAACAACAAGTAAGTCCCAACATGCTTCTAAATACACAATAAGCTAACCAATCATCATGTTACGCATTCAAAATTTGAATAATACTAGTGAGTAAGGAAATTCCACCCACATTAGTATTCCTTCGTCTCGTGCCTTTGCTCTTCGTCGCTCGTGTTTTGATCTACAATCTGTAAGATTTTTTATACCAAGATAATGTGAGCATACACCATTCATAACATGTTCAAATCATAGCTTTCATGTCCCTTATATCGGTGTCCCATAGTGTACACAAAATCGAAACGAGAAATCAAGTCGGGGACACATTACCACGATAATGCAAAGCCATCCATATGCTCGCTTGGTAACTGTTATTATAGGCAAACTCCACCAAATGCAGATACTTGGTCTAATTGCCCTTTAAATCAAGCACACACGCTTTCAACATATCTTCCAATATTTGAATGACCCTCTAAGACTGTCCATCTGTCTAAAGGTGAAATGTTGTGCTCATAGTGAGTTTGCTCCTAAGCTATTTCTATAGACTTTGCCAGAGCTAAGATGTGAACCTGGAATCTCTGTCTGACATGATAGTCTTGGAAATACCATGCAGCCTCACAATCACTCTAATGTACAATTTTCCAAACTTCCCGACCGAATCTATAGATTGAATGGGTAGAAAATGAGCTACCTTCGTCAGTCGATCCATAATAACCCATACAATGTTTTTCCCATTCTAATTTCTTGGCATGCCACTTACAAAATCCATTGCAATATTGTCCCACTTCCATTCTGGTATCAGAAGTACTTGCAACAGTCTTGATGATTTTCTATGCTCAGCCTTCACTTGCTGACATGTTAGACACCTAGAGACATACTTGGCTATGTCCCTCTTCATACCTTTCTACTAATAGGTCTTCTTGAGGTTTTGGTACATCTTGTCACCTCCAGGATGAATCGTGTACTTAGTCTAATAAGCTTCATCCAGGATGGTTCTTCTACTTTGCCCACTCCCTAGCATGTAGACTCTGTTTCCAAGCCTTAGCATACCCTCTGCATCAATTTTGAAGTCTATATACTTGCCTTGCTTGACACCATCTATGAGATCAACAATCCACTTGTAACTTTTCTACTCATCTCTAATTTGGTGTAAGAGATCTGATTGGGAAGTCAGAGCATAAAAATATACTCATTCCTCATCTGAAGTCATACCCAAGTTATGTTCACTGATCAGCTGATACATTTGCCCTTTTTCTTCATCTTCTTGCTGAACTTTCTACTGAGTGCATTAGCCACCACATTGGCCTTTCTTGGATGGTAGTGCAGCTGAAAATCGTAGTCCTTCAGGAATTCTATCCTTCTTCACAGTTGAAGATTTAATTCCTTCTGGGTGTAAATGTACTTTAGACACTCGTGGTCAAAGAATAGATCAAAACTCTCCCCATAGAGGTGCTACCTCCAAATTTTTAATGTGAAAACAATCACTACCAACTCTAGATCATGGGTAGGGTAGTTTTGTTCATGGATCTTCATATGCCTTAAAGTATATGATACTACCTTTCCCTCTTGCATCAACATCGTACCTAATCTAATCAACAAAGCATCAATTTGTAGGGTGTACTTCACACTATGGGTAGGTGTGACTAGAATAGGTGCTGAAGTTAACCTCTCATTTAATTCTTGGAATGCCTATTCACACTTATCATTCTAGAGGAACTTCTCTCCTTTTCTGGTTAACTTTGTCATTGGTCTAGCCAATTTCAAAAAGTCTTGGATGAACCTGCGATAGTATCCAACTAAACCTAAGAAGCTTCTGATTTCTATGACAGTTGTAGGTTGCTTCTAACTAGATACTACCCCTACTTTCTCAGGGTCTACTAATATCCCTTCAACTGAAACAATGTGGCCAAGGAACTTGACCTTTTTTATCCAGAACTCACACTTGCTAAGCTTGGCATAAAGTTTATTCTTCCTTAGTATGCCCAAGATAGTATGCAAGTGTTCTTCGTGCTCAGCCTCTGACCTGGAGTAGATTAGAAACAAACTGATCCAAATACTGGCTAAAGACTATGTTCGTTAGATCCATAAATGTAGTCGGTGCGTTGGTCAAACCAAACGACATCACTGTGAACTCGAAGTGTCTGTATCGAGTATTGAAGGTTGTCTTATGTATGTCAGACTCTCAGATTCTCAATTGGTGGTACCCCAACCTCAAATCTATCTTGGAGAAATGAGTGGCTCCCTTCAATTGATTAAAGAGGTCATCTATTTTGGGTGGTGGGTACTTGTTCTTTATCATCATCTGGTTCAGTTTCTGGTAGTCCACTAATAACCTCATGGATCCATCCTTCTTTTTCACAAACAAGACTAGAGCTCCCCAAGGTGACTCACTAGGTCTGATAAATCCTTTCTCATGGAGCTCATCCAGCTATGTCGTCAGCTCTATCAATTCACCAGTGCCATTCTATATGGTGGGATCGTGATATGACTCGTGCCTAAATATAATTCGATCTTGAACTCCAATTATCTATGTGGTGGAAGTCCAGGTAGATCGTTTGGGAACACATCTATATATTCTCGTACCGTTGGAATTTCCTAAGATTTCTCTACATCCTCTTCGATTAACTACTGAAGTCCTCTTTCTACTTTATGTTGTACATCATTGCTAACATAGGACTCCTTAGCAGTTTCCGCATATCCCCATCTATCTTTACAACCTCACTAGAGGGTAGCTTTATAATAACTCTTCATCTTTAGCTATCAATCCGTACTTGATATTAGGTCAACTAGTCCATCTCCAATATCATGTCGTATTTACCGAAGTGGAGTGCATAGAGGTCAGCTAAGATTAGCTGGTCCCTAAACCTGAATTCACATCTACAATATTTTCGTGAACTCACGGTAGCCCCTATGGGTGAGGCTATGTCTAGTGTCATTGCCATTGGGTTTGTTACTAGTTGTAGTCTATTTACTAGGTCTTCAAAAATAAACGATCTAGTGGCACCAGAATCAAACAAAACTGCACAGCAACACCAAACAACAAAAATGTATCTTCCACTGCAAGAGTGGGATCCGCCTGTGTGTCTGTTGTATACGGTCGGGCTTGACTTCTCTGTTGGGTCTGGGGCCATGGCTGCTACCTCTGTTGTGGACGACTACTCTGCCCATGTATCTGTTGCCACTACCGAGATGTTGGAGTCAATGCTTTGGTAGGGTAGTACTTGGCAATATGCCCTTCCTGACTGCATACATAACACAATCCTTTCCTCCTAGCCAGCTCTTTCTGATCAATACCAGCCTGATTGGGTAGAGCGTACTGGTACTACTGTCCAGTGGCTAATTGTGTCTAGCTCTGTATAAGAGGCGTTCTATACCCATCCTGCCTATTCTTCTTCTTTTGTGAGGCTCCAACAGTTTGCTCTAGCTGTGACCTCTTATGTCAACTCGTCAAGGTCTGCTATGTTCAATATCTCGCAACGAAGTATGCCTTAACCATTGTTTCTCTCAGGGTGGTTAGTCTTAGTGGAGTAATGATCTTCCTGATCTCTACCTTCAGCCCCTCTGTGAATCTATCTGCCTTTGTAACACCCCAACCCCCTAGAAACAGGTTTAAGCTCAACCACAAGGCGGGTTGGGTCATATGTTACATTTACAAGTATACAACTTGCATCCCAATTCCTTTATTTAAACACTTATTGAAAACGTTCATGTATACATCACAATGTATTAAATTTCAATTCAATAAGGCTATACAATTAGATAAAAGAATACTTCAAACTCTTTATTTATTCAAATAAAATAAAGAAAGTTACATTTTTAAATCAAAACTTGAGTATATAACTTTCAAAACTTAAATAAAATTCAGCGAAAGTTTTAAATTCAAAATTTGGGCAACATAACCTTAAAATAAAACTTTCAAAACTTAGAAATAATCAACATCCATGGCCTTCATGATTCAAATCAATTTTCTAAAAAATAAAAGGAAGGGGTGAGCACATAACCCAGTGGATCATTCATTAAACAACTAAGTTACTATTTTAAATCAATAACACATCCAAATTCAAACCCTTTCATGCATTAAGTGATTCAAGCAACTTTTTGGTTGTAGTTGACGTTAAGACTGAAAGGGGTTTTACTCCCTTGATGTTCTTAATTTAGATACCCCTCTTTAGGGTGGAAAGACATTTCTTTATCATTTTCCATTGGATGCCACATATCAAGTATCCCTTAGTTGGGCCCCGCAACCACACACTCTAAGCATGTGTTAAGAACACCCATGGCACTCATACGGGTCACTATGACAATACGTGGTTCTTATCTTCAATTTCTTATATTTAAGAATCACATAATTATAAAAGAAATTCAAAATATAAATATCAAGATTTTAAACAACCAAGAAAGCATGTAAACATTACATAGCATGCTTGATACATTATAACATGCTCTCATGAGTGACTAAACATAAAAACATGCTAAACTAAAATTAAAATATGATTAAATATGCTGAAACTAAAATAAAACATGTTGAAAACTAGCATTGAAACAAGCATGAACATGCTAGAAATTTGAAAGAGCAAAGTAGAAGTTCAAGAAATCCCTTCCACCTTAATCTGAGTTTTTGTTGAATCCGACAGAGGTTCGCCTTATCAACCACTTTCAAAACTTTAAACCACCAACAAGACTACTTCAACAACTCTCTAAAATACTGAAGTAAGAACTTCTCACACAAAAAAGAAAAGAGAATGAGAAGAGGTGTCAAGAAGAAGACAAGAACAAGCAAAGAGGGAAGTGTCAACTCTTTGCTTTTAGATGAGATAAATGTCAGCAAGAGAGGGTATTTATAGGTCTTCATGAGCACAAGGGGGCATCTAGGATAGCTAGGGAAGCTCACCACGTTTGGGCGCATTTCCAAACTCATAAGGGGATGGTTTGGGTGAGAAAGGCAAGTGTGTTCATGGTTGGCAAATGGGACCACTAAGGTTTCCAATCCAAGTGTGAACAAAATCTTTGAACCTTATTTGTTTCTTTTATGTGTGTGAACACAATTAAAGGTTTAGAATACATTCTAATCTCTCTTGGGCGTCCTCTATTAGTAGGAAAACATTCTAATGTATTGTGATTCAAAAAATTAAATAAGTTTCTAATATGAGCACACAAAAACAAAGCTTTAGAATATTTTTTATTTCCCTTGGATTCTCTCCCTTTTTGGCTCCACATGTGAGAATGAGGCAAGTTTCTATTTTCTAATTTTTTTTCTAGGTGAAGGAATCTTTCTATATCTTTTTAAATCAGCTACTCTCATTAAACTTCTATCTTGGGTTTGTCACATGTGTGCCCACACACACACTTATGAGACATTTTATATGTAACCTTAGTATATATGATCATTTATCTTGGCACATGGAATCATTCTTCATGGTTTCTATAGGTGTGGGCATACTTGATCATTTACATGGCACATTGGATCATTCTTCATAGTTTCAAATAATAGACACGTCCCATGGAGCTCAGGGTAGGGTAGGGTGCACATGATCATGGTGTTCCATCCATGTGACTTACACATGTTAGGGGTGGCCATGACTTTATGGGTTCACAAAATCAAATAAAAATTAATATCTTCTTATTTACATGAAATTATTATTTATAGCTTATAGTTTTGGAATCACATGAACCTAATGCACATTTTAAAGTACAGTTTGGCCCAAGGTGATTTTTCCTCAAAAAATGAAAATCCAAATCTTGGTCAATTGTTTTGATTTTTGGATATGTCATTCATTTTGTTGGTTCATGTCATTTCATTTCGTTTTGAGTCATTTCGATGCCCCGAAGTACCTTAAATGACAAATTTTTTCTAATTTTGAACCCCCTAAAGGGCGTTTGGCAAATGAAAACTTTAACCTCGACCAATTGTTCTGATTTTTTGATATGTTGTCCCCTTAGTTGGTTCATGTCACCTTACTTCATTTCAAGGTATTTTAGGTCCCTAAGGGGCACTAAATAAGAGCTTTGAAAACTTGCCAAATTTAGCCTTGAAATGAGTTCGATTTCATTTTGCACCCAAATTTTACTAAATAAATGATAAATTTCATTTAATTGAGTACAGAGGATTTAGGGTATTACAACCTTGGACTGCTCATCCTTGATCAACTTTGGAGCAAACCTAGACAGCTTGGTGAATTTCTGCTCATACTCCACCACTATCATGGTCTTCTGCATCAACCGAATAAACTCATACTATAGTTGCCTGGTCTTCGTGGTGGAGAAGAAACTATCATAAAATAGTGTCTTAAATTCTTCCCACGACATGGTAGAGTCATCAATGGTGGGGTCGTTCATGATCATCTCCCACCAATGATAGGCGGGTCTTACCAGCTAATGTACTACCAATACTACTCTCTTGGGCCTAGATGCCCCCATGGCATTCAGATGCTTGTTCATCTCAGTAAACCATTTGTTAGCTGCCAAATGGTCTGTCACCCCTTCAAATGTACTGGGTCGTAGCTTCTAGAACTTTACCAATAAATCTTGCTAGTCCCTATCATATCCAACTGATTGAATCTGTGGCATTGAGTTTCTAGAGTGGGCCTCTACTGAGCTGGGGCTGAGGCTGCACCTGTGGCTTAGACTGTGGGGTGGCAGTATTTGTGGCTATAGGATCCTCACGACTTGCTCTACTACTCTTTGGGTAATCTTTGTAATCAATTTAGGGGTCATCGATGCCCCTACTAGTGCTACTGCCACCAATGTATCCTCATCTCTCAACCCTGACTCATCAATGTTATCCTCTCTTGCCACTTTCCCTCTAGCACTTTCCTTTGTTCGCAACATTATCTACAAGTCAAAGTCACTTGAGTATCCAATAGTTTAATCATTCAAAATAGAAATTCTTTAATAATCATACTAAATCATAAATTTTATTTCTACATCAATCTAGGTCATGTGAAACCTTTCTCTCCAACTATAAAAATACAAAAGATTCTTACTACTTGTGATAATTGTCGTCATTCACTGTACCATTTTCTCTTGTCCATACTAATTCCTAGTATCGTTCGTATTACCATGGCCTAAGTTTATGTTACTAAGTTCTCGATTGTTCTATGGTCTACAAGTTTATGCTTCTGAGTTTTACTTTGAGGTTTCCATCCCTCATGTATGGTTTTAGGGTATTAAATTTAATTGGTTTAGTGTGACAATAGTCAAAATAGTCATACATATATAGCAAAAAAAATCACTTAATCATCAAGCAAGCAATGCACGCTAGCATGATGAAATTCCAAGCTTTCATCTATGCCTCCGGATCCGTGTGTTCCATACCACCTTCGCCCATCAGCACAGGCTTCTACTTAGAGATTTCACTATCACTACACCTAAATAATTTTGCAAATGTCTCGATTTCTAGGGCTTCGCAAGCCCCACTATGCTTGATTGTCCCATACTAGTCAAACATAGTGCGTGTAAGTTATTCCAAAGATATTGATCATTCACCAAACATGGTTTATCAATCTCTAAGTCCAAGATTCCTCTATACCTCCAAATCCCTATGCATCCCATACCACATAGAGGCACAAGATAATCCCAATCTCATGTCCTGACCAATCAAGTGTTTGTTTCACACATTTTCAATTTATAGCTTATGTATTAGAAGCTTTTATTTACTTTTATGATCCATTGTGCCTTCATGGCAACACCCGGTCTCTAGCTAGACCTATGGTCTCAATACTTGGCTGGCTGATTCCCTGTCAAACCATTAACCTATGCCAAGTTTTGATTCCATCACTCTTCTATGATACCATCGGTCCCAAGTCTTGGACACTTCTTAAGTAGGGATCAAGCCTCAAGGACATCTTCTCGGAACAGGGATCAACCATCAGGGACACCCCCTACCACCCAAAAGAAGGGTATCAGACCCTCAACGACACCTCCCTGAAAAGAGATCAGACTATCAAGGACACCTCTCAGTACTTGCATCCCATCTACGAGTAACAACTTGGGCACGCTGGCATCACTCTAGTCTTTTCTAGACTTCTAGCCACCTAATAGTGACATCTATCCATTTACCCAAAATGAAACATTTCAAAATTCTTTTCTTGCCAAAGGCATCTAAAGCCTAGGCTCTGATACCAACTTTGTGACACCCCGACTTTGGTTTCCCTCTCTCTATCCATGCAACGAGTTGTCAGGATCGCGCACAGAGACAGTGCGCGCTCGTTTGGCGGGAGATGACGGGCTCAGGTTGCTCACCGAGAGCCAAAGGTCATGCACAATTTTGTCTCATTTTGTTTCTCATGCTTCAAACTTTCTTTCAAATATGCTATGAAGTCAATTTAAAACATATAATGATCGTTAAAATGCCAGTTCTTTTTGTCAGCAAAGTGAAATTCATCTAGAAGATGTATGCAGTGGTTCAAAATACTTACAAATTCAATATGAAAATACAGTTCAAAAAGAAATAAAATAAGACATATGGCCAAGTTTGATACATGCCAAAATTTATAAGAAGACTTTTTAAAAGCTAGAAGGCACATGCCCAGTTCGAATTATTTACAACAAAATAATAAAACAATAAACCAAAAAGAAAGTTGTGACAACTTCCCGGTGAGGTCTTAACCAAAATGACGGTCCTGTGTGGTTGGCTTGCTCCTGTGGTGTCAATGATCACCTGTAATGAAATAATGGGGTGAGCTTGAGAGACCAGTGGATCATCCCTACACATCAATAGCATTATAAAGACCAAAATACACAACATGCAAACATTTTCATTACAGTAGGACATTTTAAACACTTTATTGGTTATTTGATTGTAACCCTAAGACTGAAAGAGATTCGCTCTCAATGTCTCCCTGTGGTTTCGAAGCAATTCCAGAGGTAATGCTATGCAGCCTATTACCTTCTAGTCCAAAAGTGACTCTGGTAACACCATGTGGCCGGAGTCATCTAAGGATAGAGGTAACGCCATGCAGCCTATTACCTTTTCGTCCGAGGAACACTCAGCTGTCACAAGCAGTCTGGGTAGGAACACCCATGATAACACTATGCAGCCTATCATCACCCCGATACATGGAGTTTCAAATCTTAATTTAATCTTCTTTAATTTCACATTCCATTCTAATTCATACATAGTCATCATATGTAGCATTCAAAGTAGACTAATCAGATATGTTCGACCATTCATGGAGATCAACGCATGAAATCTCTATTTATGCATGTTGTAATACAATTAACCAAACATCATGGATATACACCAAGTCATTCCAATCAAAAACAACCAAGTAAGTCTTAACATGCTTCTAAATACACAATAAGCTAACCAATCATCATGTTATGCATTCGAAATTTGAATAATACTAGTGAGCAAGGAAATTCCACCCACATTAGTATTCCTTTGTCTCTTGCCTTTGCTTTTCGCCGCACGTGTTTTGATCTTTAATCTATAAGATTTTTTATACAAGATAGTGTGAGCATACACTATTCACAACATGTTCAAATCATAGTTTTCATGTCCCTTATGTCGATGTTCCACGGTGTACACAAAATCGAAACAAAAAATAAAGTCGGGGATGCATTACCGCGGTTGCCGGAATAGGGAAGACGTATTTAACACCTCAATACACACACATTAGGCTTAAAACACAAATCAAACTAAAGGAAATCTTTATATCTTAAAAATCTATGTTTTTCCTCTTCGCTTCATGTAACACCCCAACCCCCGCTTTCCTTGAGTTTGGACATAACCACCATTATTTTGACGATGGACTTAACCAATTGGCGGGTCGGGCCAGTGTTACTTTACAAGTGACACACACTTGACTTTCTATTTTTCAATACCACTTGCCTTAGAATAAATTCAATAGTACAAATTCATATTTAATAAAATCAAGGCAATTAAAGGTAAAGAAAAATTCAACTTCTTTATTAATAAAAGAAAGTACATAACTTTGTA